>JAOTRH010365595.1:0-36061 GCA_034768845.1 Heliamphora exappendiculata | reverse complement strand
GGCCATATGGGGGGAGGCGGCTTCCCCCACAAGCCTTGCAACATATCCTAACCCCACTAACCCAAATACATGCCCAAAATGCCTTCAAGCATCCATGATGTATTTAATACATGTATATGTTAGGGTTGTATTCTAAAAACTATGTTAAGATTTTTGGTATGATTTTTATTTATTAATAAAAAAATATTTTTTCATTTTAATGTGAATCTTTATGAGCAATGTATATATTTTATTATTTATTTAATGTTATGCATGATTGTCTTTTGTTTTATATAGTATTTAATCTGGTGTGTAGGATTCGACTTACACACAAAAGACCAGATTAAAGGTTCTTGTGGAATATAAGTTTTTGGTTAATAGTTTAGATAAAATTGGACAAACTATCGGTACGAGTGTAGCACAGAGTTTTAATTGATCTGTCTGGTTACGGAAAACAATTAACAACGTCATCTATTGTTCCGACTCGCTGTGCTAGTTCACTTTGTGTGTATTAAATATGACCAAGTTGGGGTAATTAATTTTATACTGACTTAATAAATTAATTTACACCCTATGGTTATTATGAGTGCTTATATTTTTAATCTAAAAATAATTATTTATTTGCGTATATTTAATATTCGTTATTTTAATTTATTAGAGAGTGCGATCTTGTATGGGTCAATAATCCCGATGAGTTAGATAACGATATTAAGTATATGGTGAATATAAATTATTGATGAAATTCAAGTCCCGAAAGATCGGGATTGATGATATCCCTTAAGAAAGCTTATAAATTTTGACGGAGTCAAACCTTATATAGGTGAATTTTATAATTCGGTAGTCAAATAAGCTAAACATAAGGGCTTAAGAAATTATTGAAAAAGTCGATTAAATATAATTGTCAATAATTTAATTTAATCGGTGTGCATCTATATTCTTAGCGTAAGGAGAATAATAAGTATTTAATAACAGGAGCTTAAATAATTGATTTTGAGAATAAGATTAAGAGTACAATTATAATTTCTTTAATAGAATGAATTGTAATTTATGTTTTTATGAAATTGCTTCTGGGTTGAGGCATGATTTCATAATTACATTGAAATCCTATGTGTTATTTATTTCACAGGTCTCTGCTATAGCATATTTATATGTCGTTGTAACCCTGGCCACCAGATGAGACATTGATACAGTCTTTTAGAGTTTCCACGTAACGTGAGAACCAGAACTAGAAGAGATAGCAAGACAGAATTTAAAGCACGAAGGATCTAAGCCCACACTTAGTTTGTGTCTTTGGCATTTGGAAATACAGCAAAAGAGCTAAACGGAGAAAAGATCGCCGATTTATTGCCGTGACGATCTTTGGATTTAGGTTCAAAAACAGAAACGTGATCAAATCAGTGGGATCAATCAGGTATAATCCCTATTCCGCCTTATGGGTGTACTGGGTTTCTGTTTCAGGGATCGGGGTTCAGTTTTGTTCATCCCGTACGGATTTTGTCTGGATGGTTTCCCTGTTCGTCTGAACAGTTCGACGCTACGTAGTTTTTTTATTTTTTTTATTTTTTTATGTTGATCTTGTGCCGCTCCGCGTGTTTGATTCGATTCGTATGCACCATCTCAGTTTCTTGGGATTTAGTTCCCTTTAGTACATACATTCACACCATACTGAAATTAATGTTTTAATTTTATATTATTATAAAAAATGTATTTTCAAAAATCACCAAAATTTAGAAGTATTCCCTAATTAAATTTCTCAAGGTCTTTGCACACAGGCGGGTCCAACAAAACTTGTTAAAAGGCTACCGGGCCTATTGGCCACATAAGTATAATAAGCACATATGATCAAACATAATACCACACAGTTAAACTATCACGCAAATATTTCGTCAATTAAAATGGGACTGAGTCTCATAATCTTCCCCCTTAGAAAATTTCGTCAAATATTGCGTGATAGTTTAACTATTACACAGTTAAACTATCACGCAATACCACATAGTTAAACTATCAAACATAATACTACACAGTTAAACTATCAAACATAATACCACACAGTTAAATTTCGTCAAATATTTAATTACATCAATTAAAATGGGACTGAGTCTCACAACCTTCCCTCTTAAAAAATTTCGTCCCCGAAATTTAAGCCAAGACAACAACAAATTGACAATCCATCCACCCATTACCGATGATCCAAAGGTCATGACCCATCAAGGCCTTTATAACATTGAGATGCTACCGCATCACCACATCTAAGAATAACGTACTACAATGTAGACCCTTTCTCAATAAATAAACATTTATGCCCACGGCCTTCACGAGAGAAAATCTCACCAACACTAATCATCCAAACACTGCTGACACATGATCAAAATCACCCCGCTGAACCACCGAGTTTTAACTCACATTGAATATATTCAAAACCTAAAACGACCAATCATGTAGCATGACGCCAACCACAATCAAAAATTGATTTCAAGCATTCTCCACTCTTACCAACATACGCCAAGATTCTCACTCGCAATAGCACGAAGCTACCTGATCATTGTCTCAAAACACACACTAAGGACCATTTTCATATGTTAAAAGCACGCATTGTCTACACTGGACACAATTCACAAGGAGTCACATGCATCGCGCCTGACGTACCACAAGACCTCGTTTAAATCCTCACAATTGATTGATGACTATACAACCCAATGCACATCATTAGGAAGCCTACATCTATTGCATGAAACTAGAATTAGAGTCGTAAATAAACTCTTACCAACACTAAAGCAAAATAGACATGCATTCCTGAGCAGAAACAGCAAACAACTAGTTTAAAGGAAAGAAACTCACCCGAAGCATAGAATGATTTACCACGATAGAAGATTTTTAAGCAAAAACAAGGGTCCTTAACATGAATTTTGATCATAGTGAAATTGTGGCTTAACAACGGTTATGGTCTTGCAACTCCAAAGATCGGGTAAAAGATTACCAATACAAGATACATCTCACAATGAAAAACACATTCCATAATGGTAGGAAAAACCCAAATCAGAGATGTAGTAACTACATGAGTAACCCAACAAGCTAGAGTGATAAATGCACCTCTCAAACCCCAACAAGGATCATATAGAAAGTTAGCTACTAGAGTGGGAACATTGCCCCAGCATAAGAGCACGATTGAAGAACTCTCATGAGCAAAAGTTTCAATAACCCTTGAGACGGAAAGAAAAGGGTTGAAAAGGAAGGAATGATCGACCAGGGTCAAAGTCAACGATCAACGGTTAACAAAATCGATGCAACGTCAAGGGTCAAAACCACAAAGAGAATAGAGGGATCAAGCACAAATGAAAACGTGCCAAGGAGACAAGGTCAAGGCTAAAGGTGTTACTCAACAAAACTAAACAAGCAACATGAATTCGAGCATAATAGGTCGTGCAAACAAGAAGATCCAGATACTTCTCTACATCACCACTAGATCTTCCATTCAGAACAACCCATCGTTAACCACTCGGCGGAAAAAATCAAAGAAGTAACTAAACCCAAAATGAAGCACGATCACTCAATCGAAAAAAAAGACTAGTAAGCCTTGGCCCAAGCCACCTAAGGTCAAGCACAAAAACCATCAACACGATTCGCACACAACCACCTTGCCCTTTCATATTCACACTTAATCACTTAGCCTCTTAACACATTCATGCCAACTGCACAACTAAAGTTATCATGTAATCTTACCGATATTAGCGGGATAACAAACATCTCTCAAACTATTTTACTTTAAACACCTTTGCTAAAGAACTCTTCATTCGACACATACGAAAGTCATACACTATAACTTTGGTAAACAGGTTGGCTCTAACAGTCCACATAAACGAAGGGCCTTCAAACCCAAACTTCTTGTAACTCACGTCTAAACTGCACTCTCACAGAATCCTCAAGACCGTTTGAGCGCAACACAACTCATTTCTCCTCCAAAAGCGAGTAACCCCATTGATCAACTTCAGTAAGACCAAGCAGTTCTAACATCAAACAAAGCACAAACTAAAACTTATAAGGGCTATCGGGGATTCATAACACAAACGACACGACCAAAGAGACCCATGCAAAAACCTCACCTCGACAAGTGCTAACGATATTACAAATTCAAAACTAATCAGGACATGTACTAAGAAACTACCAAACAACCATCGACTTATCATCGTAACCATAGGTTCCACACATCCACATGAACTTCTCCTTTTTAAAAGGGATTTACCCTGCTAGCTCACTAGCCCGTTCTCTCTAGGGTACACAGCCCAAGCACTTACACCAAAAGAGTGGAGCAAACAAACCTTCCCTGCAAAACTAAGAGGAACAAGTCCTAAACCCACACGACCACGATGGCACAATTTCATTAGGCCCTATCAAAAGGACCATGATAAGAGTACAGAATTCATGGAGATCTTAATCTCTTAATGAAATTTCCAAACTAAGAAGCAACCAAAAGATCTTGGCGTTCAAGCTCCAATTGGTTTAACAATCCAGGAAAAGTAGCCCTCTCTAGAGATCATCAAACTGCAATGCACAAAACATTACCAACCCAACCAAGATGAATACACCACTCGCCACACTTAGCTCCCAAACTCAAGCCCTGCTTGGATATGCTTAATACCATCGACTTCACTATACCAAAAACAAAGGTTATCTCAAGATTATAGGTTCACAATAGGGCAGACACAAGGGCACAACACTAACACTTGTATTAGGTCAAGATTGAACCATTGCATAGTTATACTAATCTAACTTGTCCCATAATAGGCAAACAACGGTCACTTCACAGTTTTGAGCTCACTGTTTAGGCAAAACTAAGAAAGGAAACATAGCGCACATAATCAAAAAAGGGTTAAGTTCAAAACTTCCCATCCCGTAGGTACCCATTACTCATACATCTAGATAAAAATTATCGGCACTTTTATTGTTCAAGCGCAAGGACGACAAGGTACATTCAAGGTCTAATGATCTTCATTCGCCAACCCAAGGTAATTCAAACCATCAAGGTGTGTTGTTTAACTTTACTAACTATGTGATTCTCCCCTATAAGCAATGATAACTCAGTAACATCTACACTATAGATTATAACATACATAATCTATATTCCCCCAAGCAACATCACACTTATCAATGCACTATCCCAATACAACCGTGCCAACTACACTTACTAAATCTATCAATGACCCCTCATATTCAGAGCACTTATCACTTACAAGGAAAAATACCAAGAGTGGCTACACCGTCATACAAAAAAGCATCAACACAACCTACATTTCAATTCCACACAGGTACACATCTATGTTCTTACCAAGGACAGTCTCCATGCACGACCTCACAACCATAAAGATGACGACCAAGACAACAACCAACTTCCTTTCGTGAAATTCTCGAAGAACCTATAACCGTCATGCATTTGAACCATAATCAAGATTAGTATCCTTTCACAAAGTTAAAACTCTACGAATAACCCACCGAGCACCTCTATAATCCACACAATGTAACTTAACTTCCAAACTCTAATGAAAAGCATAACTTAATAACACAATTAAGAGATAGTGTAAAAATTATCAAACAAATGATCAAAAGTAACAAGGCATTACGACGACTATCAAAAATACCCCACAAGGCAAGGGGTAGTCCCAAAATGGATTAGAACCAGTTATTTAAAAGGGTTTAGATATATGATCATTACGTTGCCATTCACTATACTCCCATCCATATCCCATCCCCGAGTATACGACTCAAGACATAGTATGGCTCAAGACATATATGACCCTTAACTCACCCAAGGTCATTTCAGGCAAGAATTTTAACACAAAAGGTATTACTACCACAGCTTACTATTGATATAACCCACATCAAGGTGGTACCGTGCCAAAAGAACTTTTTTTAACAAAGAACCAAATCGATGTCCATATCTCCGAAATGCCAAGTTAAAACCATGACAACATAAGAACACCATAAGTAACTAACCACTACCACACAACTCACACAATTACCATGGCACATAAGTAACTTATATTAAGCACAAGGGCACACAAGGGCAATCAACACTCAACATCTAAGTTTAAACAAATAACAACCAACAAATACCGAGTCGCATTCTCCAGAGGCATTACCAGCTCTGATGAACTTTTATATACCTTCTTTAATAAAATAATGTTAATCAAATGGGTTTTCAATCGAATTTTCACATAGGTCATCAGATTCTAATATAGTATTCTCGGGATTCAATTCCATAGCCAAATAAACATATAATATTTTTGTTATACACCATGTCATTCAATTAGTATATATGTATACTAGGCATTCAAACAGGTAGCATACTAACGCATTTAAGCTATAGCTTCAACACATACACAATATAAACATGTAATAGGATATCCAAATATCACGGTCTAAGATATTTGAGTCTAGGGCTCTTCACTTAGGCAAACTAGCGGATACATTGTAAACATAGAACACCAAGTCTTACACGGTGGCATAGTCACTTCTCACGGCTTCAAGCTCTTCAAACCAAGAGTTTTGATACCAATTTGCCACATCCCAAAATCTGAGACATCGAGATCAGCAAATGAAAAGCTTATGCATAAAACCAAGGGTTTAAGGGATGACAAAAAGGGGTCCAACCGAGATAAAAAGCGACGTTCTAAGGGACGTTTGGCCAAAACATGTGAAAATGTGCAAGAAAAATAGAAATGCCTTTATAATTTTAATTAAAACTTCTTCCATGAAAAAAGTTTAGAAATGGTAGTAGAAACATTGAAAAAAAGACTCTTGGGGTTTCAATTTGAACACAAAAATTACTCAAAATGGAGTTCGAACGAAAATATACATTTATGTAAGAAAAGTAATTTTTAAACCAAGCTCAGGCAAGGCCGCTCAAGCGGATCCAAGATCGCTCGACCAGTCCCTTGGCCGAGCCAAGGTCCCTCATTTCTAATGATAGATCGCTCGATGACTGTCGAGTGGTCTGTTGAGCTGTTCACTACCAACAAACATATTTTGAAAACGTTTTCATTTGGTTCCACCTCCCAACCTCCATTCTTTTGAAAAATAAGGTTGTAAACACTCAAAATATTATAGAAACAACTCCAAGACTATAGAGTATAACAAAATTCATATTCAAAGAATCTCCCGTAAGGATCATAATACAATTACATTCATCCAAACACATGAAATTCATGGATTTATGGTATTATAACCCAAATATTCTTGTTCTTCAACAACTCAACATAGGAAAACATGGTTCAACCAATTCACAACATATACATGGAAGCAAAGTCTTTCCAATCCAACAAAATAGCACAAAAATACACTTGATTTCTTCTAAGGCATACTCTCATCACCAACATCTGAAAAACATGGATTTAAGCAATATGAGTCGGGGTTCAATAGGATTCTAAACGACTCATATGAATCATGCTTGATATGCAATAAATAATTCTATATCAACAAACCTAACCTAAAAGGTTCAATTTTTTCATGATATAATAACAACCATATTCCCAAAGCACAATCAATAACATCTCAATAAATACATAATTATAACATCTCGATAAATACATAATTACCACACAAATTACACCCTTTACGATCATACCGAATGGTTGAGGAACCTTCACCACCTTTACAGGGATTATCCCGAGGGAAAGGGACACCCATTCTTGCGCAAGTGGCTAGTTTTTCACTAAGGAGTTAGTCGAGCCCACATTAATTCTAAAAACTCCTCAATATATACAACATATCATCTCGCTAATATTGGTCCCTCAACTATTACCCATAGTTTTTGCCTAAACACTTCATATATGCACTACATGATCACAATCCAATTCTAAACAACCACAATGAATTTACCCAATTCTCATATTCAACATGGTTTCATAAAATTCCTCAATTTAAGCATGTTATTCCTAAATATAAAAAAGAGAACATTTCATGAATTTAAAACCAAATGTAAATCTCATCTCAAATCCCAAATGTTGCTTTGATTCTCAACCAACTCAATATTTGCCATTTATCCATAAAGAGGGTTTCTCACATTAGGGGTTTCAATATTTTAACAAGTTTCATAACATCTTCATGACATAAAATGAAATTAATCACATATTCATATAGAAATTAGAATTCTACCTCGTTGAGTTGAAAATCGCAAAACCTGAACAGAAACTTGCCAAATCAAATTTCCACACGGTTGGAGGTGTAGCCCTCGATAAGAAGAGCAACATTTGTTCTTGTGATTTGGCTCGATTCCAACCTTAGAGTCTTCAAATGGTACAGAGAGAAGCTTCAATTGTGAGACCCTGACTCGTTTTCTTTTTTGGTGTTTTTCGATGCGCGTTTAGCATTTTAACTTTAGCATGTTTAAATGCTTTTGATGCATGATTGGGGTTAGATATGTATGCTGGATAAATTTTTGGGGCCGTGGGATGTTATGGTGTGAATTTCAAAAAAATTTAAAAAAAGATATTTTGGTAGCCTATAAATACCTGGAGTTAGATATTTTCAAAAGATATTTTCAAAACTTCTCCAGTAAAATTTTTTTCTCTCTGCCTTCTCTCTAACTTCTTGGGGACCCGGGGCTCGATTTTCAACGATCCAACAGTGGATACTTGCTATTGGCACGGTGGGCTACGAGTTCATCCGGAGGGAATTCCATTCCGACGAAGCTTGATTTTACACGTGATTCGAGGCATCAAATTTTTAACCCACCGAGGTAGGATTCTAGACTCTATTGCTGTATAAGGGTGCTACGTGTAATCGTGTGTCTTTTTAACGGTTAGATTGCTGTAGATTTGATTTTTTTTAAAAGTTAGATTTTTGGGTTTAAAAACCATTTTCGGCGATTTCGGTGGATGAAATCGGGTGTCGGGTGTTTCTTTCACGATTTTGGTGTTAAACTTGGGCATGTGGATATCTGAGGGTGTTGGACGAGAGTTTGGAGGCGTCGAATCAAGGTTTTGAAGACTGAAAATAGTCTTCGAAAATTGTTCTTGCCTCAGTTCAGTCGACTGGATCGTGAGGGTCAGTAGACTAGATCTTGGTTCTTGAGCTTCTGTTGACTGGACCGTGGGGTCATTCGACTGGACAGTGTGTTTTGGGCTTTTATGGTGAGATTCCATTGTGTTGTTTGGGTCACCTGGAGGGTGGGTCCAATCGATTGGATCTGGGCTGTTTTGTGTGGGTGTTTTGGTGGTTGGTTTCTTAGTTTTTAATTTGTGGCTTTGGGAGTCATGTTGTGATCCTGGGTGTTGTGTAGGTGTCTACCTCGGGGTGGCATGTATGGTTAGATGCAGGTTGTTGGGGCACGGTTATGTGCGTGGTGCTTGCGCATCGTTGGTTGTGGGGAGTGTTAGGGCCCGTGGCACCTTTGGAGAAAATGTGGTGTTAGTGACCTCATGGTTTTAGGGGTTTAGTGTAGCCTTCCAGTTAGGCTTGGTTGTGTGGATTGTTAGTTGTCCTTGTGAGTGGATGTCGGGTTTTGTACCAGGCGATGTTATGATTTTAGGTTATGTGGCTATGTGCGCTTATAGTTGGCTTTATGCATTCATAATTGTGGTTTATTATGCCTGGATTATGTAAGTGAATTCTGTGATTTTGGTATCGTTACGTGTATCGTGGTTGTATGCTTTAAAACTTGAAAGTTTTATCGGCATGGTTATGTGGAATATGAGGAACGGATACATGTGATGGATGTTGCATGAGTTGCAGGTGTTGTGTGAGTCGCGTGTGTAACGTGTGACATGGTTTATGTAGCGTAGTGATAGTACGTGGCTTTATACATTAAAATCCTGGTTTAGTATGCATGTTTTGATGCGGTCTTACCCTGTGATATGCGGTTTTATCCCATGGTTTAGGCATGTGTAGGGATGCCTGTTGGTACTTAGATTTGCATCTGTTTTGCATATGTGGGGCGAATATTGGTCCCTCGGTGAAAGTTCGTAAAAATATGCATATGTGGGGCAGATATTAGTCCCTCGGTGAAAGTTCATATAAAGATATGCATATGTGGGCTAAATATTGGTTCCTCGGTGAAAGTCCGTAAAGATATGCATATGAGGGGCGAATAATGGTCCCACGGTAAAAGTTCGTGAAGATATCTGTTGGCTCTGGTCGACAAGACATTAGTTAGGGCGGATAATGGTCTTACGGTGAAAGTCCGTGAAGATATGTGATGAGGGTGGATAATGGTCATACGATAAAAGTTCGTGAAGATGTGTGTTGTATGGGTTGCGTGCATTATGTGTGTTCCACGGGTTGCGTGCGTTGTGTGTGTTGCACGGATTGTGTGCGTTGCATAGCTGGGGGCTGTGGTCCTTCGGTGAAAGTTCGAGAAGATACATGGATTGCATGAACTGCATTGTGGGACGGGTAGACCAGTTTTCAAATTATTTTTTAGAGTCGTGTGAATCGCGATCTAAAAACCCCTTTTTAACTGTTTTTAGGACTCCTATGAGTGAGTCAAATAATGGTTTGTATCGTTGCTTTCCCGTTGCATGTGAAAACTCGTTTTAAAGGCTTGAAAGAGAGTCTAAAATTGCACCTCATTTTCCTAGCATGTTTAGCTTATACTACATGCCTGTTTAGTTTCTGTTGAGCTTTGGCTCACGACGTGGGATTTATTTTTCTTCAGGTACTGGTTACACAGGTTGATCTAGAGGTGCCGAAGAGGTGGAAGAGCAGTAGTCTTTGTTTTTGTTCTTTCTGTTACATGTATGTTGTAACATATTTTTTCGGTGTTAGAACCGCGTAATGTTTGTCATTTGGTGATTATATATAATGTATATATGTTTTATATTGAGAGTGTATTCTCGGGTTGGTTGTTTATGGGTGTTTCACATGGCCTGGAGTTTGGGGCGTGACAGATTGGTATCAGAGCTCTGGGTTCGAAAACCTAAGAGCCGTGGAAAGAGGTTGCATCACCGTGTGAGGTTGATTGCGTGTGCTTGATTGCACGTGTTTAGACGCTTTGATAACATGAACGTGTCAACATGTTAGATATGTGAACGATGTGTATATGTGAGCATGGAGGTTGAATCTTAGGAGTGATAGTCCTGCCTTTGGGCGTTTGGATTAACAAACTTGAGAGCCAAGTTAGAAACGCGTTTAATTGATGTGATTTCTAGCATGAAATCTGAGTAGGTTATCTAGATTGCGTGTCATTCTTGTTAGTTCTCCTTGGTATGTGGGGTTTTGTTTAGCATGAACCTATATGGCTATGTGTTAGCATGCTTATGTGATTTATGCTATGTTATGCATCTTACGTTCTGTCTTTTTCATATAGACGCGATGTCAGCGAGGAGAGGGCGAGGCCGTGGTCGGGGCCGTGGCCGTGGTGTTAGCCAAGGGGATGTTCCTATCCCTGACGCTGGGGATATAAATTCTCCCCTGGGACCAATGGACACGACTGAGTTGTTGCGTGTGTTGGTGGGTTCTATCCAGCAGTTGGTTAGAGGTGAGATCGTCAGAGAGAGAGAAGGAGTGCCTGAGGCAAGGGCTATAGTTGCGATGCGAGAGTTCAGACGCATGGATCCGCCTACCTTTGCTGGAGATCCTGATCCTATTGTGGCGACAGAATGGTTGGAGTTGGTGACTCGGATCCTAGACACGTTGCAAATTGTGGAGGATGAGTTGCAGATTTCTTTTGCCGCCTTTCTGCTGAGAGGTAATGCTCACCAGTGGTGGAGGTATGCCAGAAACACAGTGGGGGTCACATGGGTAGCCTTTACGAGAGTGTTTCTGGAGAAATACTTCCCAGCTTTGAAGGGAGATTTATACAGGGAGGAGTTCTACACTCTTACCTAGGGGGCCATGGACGTCATGTAGTATGAGGCCAGGTTTATGAGCTTGTCCCGGTTTGCACCGGAGTTGGTGAGCATAGACGAGCTGCGATCTATGAGGTTTGAGCTGGGCTTGAGGCCAGCGATCAGGGAGCATGTGGTTGCATTGGGACTTCGGGTATTCATAGAGTTGGTGGAGGCAGCAGCGAGGGTAGAGAACACTATAACTGAGATCCGAGCTTCCAGGGAGGCCAGGATACCTCAGGGTGGTATAGAGGCGCAGACAGGTGGGCATTCCAGCAAGAGGCAGAGGTTCTCTGGTCCTAACTTTCATCCATCTGGACCACAGCAGTTCTCTACACCAACACCATCAGTGGCTTCGTCGGGGAGACTAGAGTAGAGGGAGGTCAGATGCTACCGATGTGGACAGCCAGGGCATCGTATATCATATTGTCCACAGCCGATGCAGTACCCAAATTCACGATTGAGGCAGTCTTAGAGTCCCATACCGAATTAGTCACAGGGGAGAGGGCCGCTTACTTGTTTTGGATGTGGTTAGACAGGACATATTCGCAGGACTTGTCCCCAGAGGGAGGGTGCACCGAGTACAGTGGGTACACCAGAGGGTTCGTATGTGCAAGAGCGACAGTAGTATCCTGTGGTTAAGACTTCTCGGATGGTAGATGAGAGTACGTCAGTTCAGTTGGTGCGGCAGCCGACAACACCGAGTTATGGTGGACAGGGCAGAGCGACATTACCCCGAGCGTATGCCCTCATAGCTCATAGTTCTTCTTGGGCACCAATTGTGCTGGATGATGCAGATATGCCTTCAGCGAGCAGACGTATTTTCTGAGTATGCTGACCTTGGGCCAGTTCTTTGTTGTATCTGTTTGGGAGTTGGTGAGAGAATCCGTGGGTGGCGTGTTGTGTTGAGACAGCGGTTGGTGTGGATGTGAGGTTGGGGATAGTTGTAGATCCCGTGTCTTTGACATAGTTGGCCATTGTTTAGGATGCTTGACCTTATTTGACTATATCATAGGAATGGTTTGGCTAACCATTCCGTTTGCCTGTGTCGATTGTGATCGACGCGGTTGTTTCTTTTGACCTTATGTTGAATTTCAAGGGGAAAATTCCATTAAGGCGGTAGAGTTGTGAGACCCTGACCCATTTTCTTTTTTGGCATTTTTCGACTTGCGTTTAGCGTTTTTACTTTAGCATGTTTAAATGCTTTTGATGCATGATCGGAGTTAGATATGCATGCAGGGTAGAATCCCGGGGTCGTGGGATGTTATGATGCGAATTTCAAAAAATTTAAAAAAAAAATATTTTGGAGGCCTATAAATATCTAGAGTTAGATATTTTCAAAAGATATTTTTAAAACTTTTCCAGTAAGTTTCTTTTTTTCTCTCTGCCTTCTCTCAAACTTCTTGGGGGCCCAAGGCTCAATTTTCAACGATCCAACAACGGATCCTTGCAATTGGGACGGTGGGCTACGCGTTCATCCCGATAAAATTCTATTTCGGTGAAGCTCGATTTTGGACGTGGTTCGAATTTTTGAGTTTTTAAGTCACTGAGGTAGGATTATAGACCCTGCTACTGTATAAGAGTGTTACGTGTAATCGTGTGTGTTTTTAATAGTTAGATTGCTGTAGGTCTGATTTTGTTTAAAAGTTGGATTTTCGGATTTAAAAACTATTTTTTGGCGATTTTGGTGGATGAAATCGGGTGTTGGGTGTTTCTTTCACAGTTTTGGTGTTAGGCTTGGGCGTGTAGATGTTCGAGGGTGTTTGATGAGAGTTTGGAGGCGTCGGATTGAGGTTTTTGAGGCTGAAAATAGTGTTCAAAAACTGTTCTTGCCTCGGTTCAGTCGATTGGACCGTGAGGGTCAGTCGACTGGATCTTGGTTCTTGAGGTTCAGTCGATTGGATCGTGGGGTTAGTCGACTGGACATTGTGTTTTGGGCTTTTTTGGCGAGATTCCAGTGTGTTGTTTGGGTCACCTGGAGGGTAGGTCCAGTTGACTGGACCAGGGCTATTTTGTGTGGGTGTTTTGGTGGTTGGTTTTTTGATTTTAAATTAGTTTTCAATGGTATTCGGTTGATTGATTATGGGGTTAGTCAATTGAAATACTGTTGAATGCCTTTTGGGGTTCGGTTAGTCGGGTTGTAGCTTTAGGAGTCGTGTTGTGACCCCAGGTGTTGTGTAGGTGTCGTCATCGGGGGTGACATGCATGGTTAGCTGCGAGTTGTTGGGGCACGGTTTTGTGCGTGGTGCTTACGCATCGTTGGCTGTGGGGCGTGTTAGGGCCCATGGCACCTTTGGAGAAAAGGTAGTGTTAGTGACCTCATGGTTTGAGGGGTTTAGTGTAGCATTCCAGTTAGGCTTGGTTGTGTGGGTTGCTGGTTGTACCTGTGAGTGGATGTCGGGTTTTGTGGTGGGCGATGTCACGATTTTAGGTTATGTGGCTATGTGCACTTATAGCTGATTTCATGCATTTATAACTGTGGTTTATTATGCATGGATTATGTAAGTGAATTACATGGTTTTTGTATCGTTACGTATACCGTGGTTGCATGCTTTAAAACTCAAAAGTTTGATAGGCATAGTTATGTGGAATATGAAGAACGGATGCATGTGATGCATGTTGCATGAGTTGCAGGTGTTGTGTGAGTCGCGTGTGTAACGTGTGACATGGTTTGTGTAGCGTAGTGATAGTACGTGGCTTTATACGTTTAAACCCTGGTTTAGTATGCATGTTTTGATGCGATTTTATCCCGTGACATGCGATTTTATCCCGTGGTTTAGGCATGTATGGGGATGCCTGTTGATACATAGATTTGTATCTGTTTTGCATATGTGGGGCGGATATTGGTCTCTCGGTGAAAGTCCGTAAAGATATGCATACGAGGGGCGGATAATGGTCCCACGATGAAAGTCCTTGAAGATATCTGTTGGCTCTGGTCAATAAGGCATTAGTTAGGGCGGCTAATGGTACTACGGTGAAAGTTCGTGAAGATGTGTGTGTTGCACGGGTTGCGTGCGTTGTGTGTTGCACGGGTTGTGTGCATTGCATAGTTGGGGCCTATGGTCCTTCGGTGAAAGTCCGAGAAGATACATGGATTGCATGAACTGCATTGTGGGACAGATAGACCAGCTTTCAAATTATTTTTAAGAGTCTTGTGAATTGCGACATAAAAACCCTTTTCAACTATTTTCAGGACTCTTGTAAGTGAGTCACATAATGGTTTGTATCCTCGCTTTTCCGTTGCATGAGAAAACTCGTTTTAAAGGCTTGAAAGAGAGTCTAAAACTGCACCTCATTTTTCAAGCATGTTTAGCGTATACTACATGCCTTTCTAGTTTCTGCTGAGCTTTGGCTCACGACGTGAGATTTGTTTTTGTTCAGATACCGGTCACGCAGGTTGATCTTGAGATGCCAGAGAGGTGGAAGAGCAATAGTATTCCTTTTTGTTCTTTCTGTTACATGTATGTCGTAACATGTTTTCTAGGTGTTAAAATCGTGTAACGTTTACCATTTGGTGATTATATACATTGTATGTATACTTTATATTGAGGGTGTATTCTCGAGTTGGTTGTTTGTATGTGTTTCACGTGGTCCGAAGTTTGGAGCGTGACATCAATGTTGGTCTTTCATGGAGAGAGAGAGAGAGAGAGAGGAAATGGGGCAAATGGCCGGCCACATGGGGAGAGGAGTCTTCCCCCACAAGCCTTACAACATATCCTAAGGCCACTAACCCAAATACATAGCCAAAATTCCCCAAAGCATTTATAATGTATTTAATCCATGTATTTGCATTCACACCATACCAAAATTAATGTTTTAACTTTATATTAATATAAAAAATATATATTTTTGAAAATCACCAAAATTTAAAATTATTTTTGAATTAAATTTCTCAAGTCTCCGCGTATATAGGCAGGTCCAACAAAATTTGTTAAAATACTTAGGAGTTCCACTGGCCATATATGTATAATAAGCACATATGCCCAAACATAATACTACAGAGGTAAATTGTCACACAAATATTTAATTATATCAATTAGAATAGGACGGGGTCTCACAAATTAGGTGTAAGTGCCAAAGTTATGTTTGGTTTATTTCAGAAGGTTTGTTTCTCTTGCATGGTAAATTATTAGTGTTATTCAATTTTTTGACTTTAATAACTATAAAGTTATTAAAATAAATTGAATATTCATCATTTACGAATCTAGAAACTATAATTAAATTCTTCTAATGAAAAGTACATAAAGACAATATTTTAAAATTAAGGTCTATCTCTACCAAAACTAAGAGTAACTTTTCCTGCTACAACTGCTGTTGCTCTTGTATTATTATCCATATGTAGATAAATTTTTTCTTTATTTAGCTGCCTAATTTTTCACAACCCCTACAAAGTATTACAAACATGATTAGTAGCTCTCATATCTATACACAAAGTACCAATAGATAACATTACTAGACATATTTAAACAACTAGTAAATAAAATATACCTTGATTGTTTACCTTATTGAGATAAACGGAACATTGCTTCTTCTAGTGTCATGTCTGGTTGCAGTGAAAAAAAATTTCTTGAGCTTTTTTACCCCAGTCTGAGGCCCATGACTGCCTAAGAATTTGCAACTTGTTTGTAAACCTTTTTCTGCTTCTTTTTGCCTTTTGGTTTAGAATTAGAACATTTTTCAGTAACAAAAGCACTAGTTGGCTTCTTAAGGATACTCTGAATTGCTTAAAATTCTTTAAGTAGTTCTGCCAAGGTAAAATGTAGTTTGTTCATGTTGTAATTTAGGCAGAACTGCTTAAAATACTAGGCAACGATTGGAGAATGATACTGATCTGGCTCTCACCATCGATCTCAGCTCCAAGAATCTCTATATTCATTTAGAAAGCCGATCATCTTTAGAACATGATCCCTTATTGGGGTGCCTTCAACTACGATTGTGTTCGTCAGAGATTTCATGGCCATCTACTTAACAGCACAACCCCGATTCCAAATATTTCTTTGAAGTTCATCATTACATCATAGACACTCGGTATAGAATAATACTGATGTTGCAGAACACTTCATATTTGTTAAAATGTAATACTGCGCCATTTGATCAGCATTTTGACACTTCACATAAGACTAAGCTTCTTGTTCGTTTCCCCCTTCATCGGGTTTTCAGTGGACAAATCCCCGTGGACACATTTGTACTCTTCCACAATCAAGATAATATTAAGAATTTTCTTTTCTAGTCTATATAATTAGATCCAGTCAATTTGTTGTCTTTGAATACAATAACGAGTGGATTGAAAAATATTTTAAAACCAGATAATCACATAATTAAAATAAAAATTATGAGCAATAAAAATCTTGATTCTATTTTAAATTTCATTATCTCTACCAATTTTAAAAGCATTCGCCAGCAGCCTAACACATCGTAAATAGTATGCCTCGATGAAAAAATTATCTACTATTTATCATTTGTCCAGATATGCTATTACTTATTAATTTTACTATTTAGGCATTGTAACATACAAAGTAAAATTAAATAGCTTATTTTGCTTTAGTCCAATAAATAATTGCAGTAACTCAGATGTAGAATACACTATTATTTATAACCAAGTATATATCATTATTTAATTTTAGATCAATTGTCTTATAATGAACCTTTCAGATGTAGAAGCGATCCACATTAATAATTATCCAGGATTAATTCTTAAGAATGTGTGTACCAGTAATTCCATAATTAATTTCGTCCAATAAGGAAGAATGTGTTAAAATCAACACATAAATTAATTATATTAACTACAAATTAGGGAAGGATACCATAGAACTTCTACATGATACATTTTCTCACATATTTAGTTATTGAAAAGATTTTGTGAGCGTTATAAAAATATATTTAACTTTGTTAAATTTAAAATTTCAAAATAGATAATACGTTACATTGATTCAGCATTATCTCATCTCTACGTGTAAAAATATGTGTAACTAATCAAATTTAAAATTTTCATAATTTAAGAAAAATAAAATTTAAATAAAACTAAAAATTTTATTTTATTTTTTAGTTGTAAATATATAAACAATCTCGTAATTATAAATTTATATAAATTAAACACACAACTAAACATGGGATCTAGGTAAAAAACTATTATTTATGTTGTCCAACAAATAAATATTTACATGCTACGACAAAAAAATTATAACAGATCTTACACCTTCAGATCGGATTTCATATATTACTGAATCTAAAAAATATAACCACGAAGAACAAACATCCTAAAAAAATAATCACGCACAACAAACATACAAATTGTATGACTATAATAGTATGGTAGTGTTAGAGATGTATACTAAGACCCATGCTTTGTGTAATGGTTTTGATATTGATTTTATTTATTAATAATATGTATTTTTTCATTTTTAATGAGAATTTGCATGTAACGCTCCGATTTTGTAACAATAAAATCCCACAATATAAGAGGTAAAAAGACCTGCGTTAAAGATCTTGAAAACAAAACCGAGTCAAAAGATAAATTGAAACTAAGCCTTATTTGAAATTAAAATTAACCCATTTCATTTTTTCCATAAATAATAGAAGGAAAGAAATCGATTTTCTTGTAAAATAACCCCAAAGTGGGCTAATATATGCCCCAACGGATACCCTAAAGATACCAAATGCAATTCTTTTTTAAACTGAAATTCTCAAGAATTTTGCCCCAGCGAAAATCGCTCGATCGGACTCACCACCGCTTGAGCGGTAGACTACCCGAGAGTCTACAAGGCTAAAAACTTGAAAATTTTCTAAGTATTGAAAAAATCAACCATTCTCCTAATAGTTTGAACATAGTTTTAAATGTGTAAAAATCTAAAGTAAAATATGCATTTGGCACAAAATAACTCCATTTAACTCCAAAGCACATAATCCTAGCATTTTAATTTATAGAGTCGATACACAACCAAGTAATCAAATCTGAAACACTTCCCACGCCATGACATGCATGCAAATCATGAATCTATGTCCTTCGGGCCTTACAAATCAGGTATTACTAACCCTTAAGCATATATTCAAAGTGCAAAAGAATTTACGATTACAATGATCAATACACAAAAGATCCTCTTAAGAATTCTGTAATTATATCAAAATTAACCCAAAGAAGTTTCCATGAGCTTATATCTGACGCCCCTGTCTTCTTTCCGCTATCACCTGAATTCTTTTACACATCATGAGCCGAGACTCGTAGGAAATAAATTAAAGATGAACAAATGTATGACATGCGAGAATTATTATGTGAAATGCAACACATAGTTCTTTCAAAAGAAGTATTAATTTTGTTTCCAAATCAAACTCCATTCCCATAACCGGTTTTTCATTCCATTTATAAAACCAACACCGTTTAGTCCTTCATTTCCTTATCATTATAACCATCTCTAGTTCTCTTATTAACCGCATACACGCACACACACACACACACACAAACACACATGTCTTCCAACTCTTTCCCGAATTCAAACCAATTCATGGTTTAAGATTTTAGGAACTGATGTCGGATGAATCTATAGACTCATGCATGGTCACTACCGACCAGGTCCCAAAGGGTCAACCAAGTGACAGATGCGTTTTATAACTCGTCTCGAACTTATAAACCCATGCATGGTCACCACCGACTGAGTCTTTCGAGACTTATAAGTAACAGATGAGTTCTAATCCGATGCGACTCACATAACCTGCGCAATTTTATGGTCTTTCATCAATAAGCTAGACGAGCTCATAATTCAACCCAAACCCAAACATAGTTCCTCTTATCAAACCCAACACGAACAAAATCATTCACATTACAACCCGAGTCGCATTGTTAAACTCGATTTCTCTCGTCAACACCTAACACACACATGGGATTTAAATTACTCAATAGTTTTCAATACTCTCATAATTCATACGTTCAAATAAAAAGGTTAAAAATAAACCCCAAATCAACATCTCAAATCATTGATATTCATCAATTTAAAAAATTTATTCAAAATCCCTAACCTAACGCTCATGTGTTCTCATGCATCATATAAATTTATGACAATCTATATACAAGTAGGTTATCATAACTCCAATTTGTTTAAAGCTTCAATTAACTTCATTATTTGAACCTAACAACCCAAAAGGTCCTAATTTTTATGATTTTTCACATTTTCTTAAATTCCTGGAATTGTTACACGAATAGGTTGATACAATCTCTAATTTATCAAAAAATCAAGTTAATTTAGCCAATTAAGTTTATCAACCCAAAAACTCCTAATTTGTTCAAGAATCAATCCAATCCAAAACCCTAGTTTACCAACTCCCATATTCAAGGTTCTCTAATATGAATAACAAGATACACTTAACACAAATCATCCATAAACATCATATTTAACATGCTTCAACCTCCAATCTCAACCTAGGGTTCCAAAAACATATACTTTTCAAGCTTTTATGCATATACGCAAGGTATACAACTCATATCCAACAAAAGTTCAATAATAGTCATAGATCCTACCTCTTTAAAGTTAAATCCACAAGAAACAAGCCCTAGGAAGCTCTAACAATCAAAACCTCCAACTGAACGGTGGGAAACGAGTTTCCAACGCGTAGCTCCAACCTCCAATGGATGTGTACTCAAGAGGAGAGCAAGAGAGATCCACCAAAGGAGGGTATGAGGAGCTCCAAGATGCTCCAATAGACTTCAAGGGTTAGGGTTCCGGTTAGAGAGAGAGAGAGGATAAGAGGGAAATGAAAGAAAAGGCTCAACTCACGACTTTTAAAAGCCTCTGCCGATAGTTCGCTCGAGTGGACTCGTAACCGCTTGAGCAGTCATCACTATGGGTGACTCCGAGGAAAAGAATCATATACAATTTCAAAATTTGACCAAACACCTCAAAACTCATCGAAACAATAGTCAATAATTAACCTTATGCATTACTAAGTATATAGTTATCGTCATCATGATAAAATATTAGTTCTTTCGCACAATTAAATCCGTTTTCATCTTCCAACTGAGGTCTCTTAACAGATTTTAATTAACCCTCAAAAATAGAAAGGGGTCGGGTCCCTACAACCTCCCCTTCTTAGGAAATTTCACCTCAAAAATTCAACACTAAAACTCAAGTCAACTGCATTCTCATCAACCACTCGCAATTTCCCGAGGAACGACGCCTCGCAATACAAACATGTTTTTGAAGGATAAACATCCATACCGATTGCCCCCACGAAAAAGGTCTCATTAATGCTGAGGTTATCCAAACATCGTCGAATCGATATCCAACTCACACCATACGCGACCAACATAAGCGATCAACGCATAGCATGAAGTAATCTACAACAGGAAATGATTTCAAACACTCTTCTCTTCTGTTTGTAAGAACTATGATCTTGTTTGAACTGCGGCAAACTAGCTCATCCCATATCAAAACGCATACCGTGGACTACTCCCGTAAACTTAAACACACATCCAATTCTGGTATTGCTCACAAGGATTCATACGCACCATACCAAAAATCTTGTTTAGCCCTTCATGATCCACTGATGACTACAAAATTTGAAGCCACATCATCATTCTACGTACGTTAGAAACACTACCTCTAAAGCTGAAGAAATGCTCATTCCCGAGCAGAGACAACAACTCATGGTTTTCAAAAAAAAGAACTCACTCAACTCATTAGATGCTCCAAAGAACACCTTTCATCCTCCTAATCTACAAATATATCATTTAAACCTTCACCCTTTACCCACACTCGACCAGTTCCTCAATTCACAAACCACAACTCTCATCTCGCGAAAAAATTAGGTGTCACTTCATAATGAAGGCTTAGACTCCATATAATAGAGATTACCACCCTGGTGTTATAGTCATTCAAAGTAATACGGTCACATGAACTCAACAAGTCATTTGGGCCAGATATGCCACACAGATAAAACATTTCATAGGTACATACTTATATACGTAAATCCAATCACATCTCATATAATGACACAACGTACATACGTAACCCCACATTCTACCATCGAACCTTTGACTCTTAGTCGACTGTTCAGCCACTAATCGATCACAATGAATCCCATTCGGCACTAACTCACACTTATAATACGTACAATGGTCCCTCGAATCCACAACATCCCTCACTTAGTCAGTTATTGAACTCTGGGCAGTCATCAATCATACCATTTGTCAATGCATGCACATACATTCGCATATTTTTTTTACGTTCGTACCACACGTATAACAATTCTCCATTAGGTAGTAACAACACAAGATTCTCTATTCCCTCATCAACGCCATTCGACCCATTCATACCCTTCCCACCAAGTAATCGGACTAATACCCACCTCTTGTACTCGGTAGCTCATCTTACACAAAACTCGTCGTGGCACTCTATCTACCCAAGACGGATCAGAAAGAACCACACACTCGGTTTGCCTACATTATCTTATTCTCCCAATGCTTCCACCCAAACACTTAATCCTTGATGCATTCAAAATTGGCTATCTCGCAACATCACTAGAACTAACGGGATCATAATCTCTCTCACTTCTCATCAATCGAACATAAGCATCCTTACAAGAGAATTCCTTCTTTATACGGACAAGATTTCCCCGTTCCAAACTAGACAAACACGTTAGCCCAAAAAGGCCACACCGACAAAGTCTATTCGAATATCAAATTCTTTATGACTCACACCCTCACCGAATTCTCTTAATAAACTTGTATTCTTACCACGCGTGGACAACCGACCACCAATTCTGAGAAAACTGAGCAGTTCCCAATGTTAACAAAACGCCAACTAAAATGGGTAATGGATTACCAAGGCCTCCTAAGGTGAACAACACGACCACTAAAACTTCAGTAAGAATTTTACTTGGACAAGTGCTAAAAATATCATCATTCCCGCTTCAACCAGGCTATGTCTTACATAACTATCAAACAACCTCTGATTATCACTACAGATGCTACTCTATACCCCAACACTACCTCCTCCCAAAAGGGACAGGCGCTTTAGGTTTATCAATTCGATATCCCAAGGGATACAACCCAAACACTCATACTAATAAGGTAGAGCAAACACTTCTTCACCGCGAGGCTATCAGGAATCAACCATACATGTTTACGATCACAATGGCACAAATTTACGAGGCCCAACCAAAAGGATCCTAATAAGGGTACAATATTTTATGAAATTTTAATTGCCTCAGAAAACCACCAAACTAAGAAACCACCAAAAGGGTCTTAGCACTCACATCCAACAAGGATAAAATAACTCGCTCCTAATAACCCTTTACAAGGTAGTTCTCCTCGGTTAGAGAAAAAGAGATCAACTGGGGACCTTTACTAGCACAGATCAAATGCCATTATTTCATTGCACCCCAAACAACGCGTCTTGCACTCCTACAAGCTCAACCCCAGGTACACACCTAGGCATGACACTACCCGCTCACACTACATTGAGGCATCGCCTCACGAGGTATTGCTACACTAACTTGACTCCCAGCGGATAGACACAGTCATGTTACAGCTTCAAGTATAGGAATGACTATATATGGTTTGAATCTAATGATTTTTGTTTGCTAATGCTAGGCCATGCAAACCACTAAGGTACATTGTCCCTGAGCACAGTCTCCTAACCATAAGGATAACGACCAAACTTACAAGCACAAAGCATATGTAAAAAGGGATTATATGAATAAAGGTACCTCAAAAGATGGACGAACTAGCTATGGTACCTGGCACAGCGGGTGCCACCGAAGTCCTAGGCTTTGCGAGGTACCTTTACTAACAAGGACTTACCCCTAGAAGGAGCGGTCACAACAAACCTCTACATATGACAGTCAAGTGCCTCAGAAAATGGGTTTCAGTGGTGCGAATTGACAATGGCTCGACTTTAAATGTATGACTGTTGATAACATCTACTTGATAGGGATTGAGGATGCAAGACTTCACGCTAGTACATATAGGGTTCAGGCTTATGACAATACGAAGAGAAATATCCTGGGTTTAGTTAAGTTTCCTATAGCCATTGGCTCGCTAGAGACCGAGGTAGAGTTTCATGTCCTAGACATGCATGCGTCCTTTAGTTTGCTTATTGTAAGGCCTTGGCTTTATGACCCAGACATCCAATTCGTCCCTTCTACGTTGCACCAAAAGTTGAAACTCATTAAAGACGGGGTAGTCTTTACCGTCTTTGGAGAGTCTAGCATTTAACCTCTCTCAGAAGACAACACACCATTCTTAGGAGTTCAACATGTAGAGGAAGATTTGTTGTTGGGTGGGCTTGATCTTGAAGAAAATCCAAGCCATTCAGACGTTATTAAAGGAGGAAGAGAGTTATATAAATCAGTAGATCATGGCAATGATGAAGAACATGTCCTACTTTTCAGAGATGGTGTAACGCCGCAATTTTCAAACGATAACGAAATGTAAATCAACACGAAAATGAAATTTTATTTGTAAAACAATGAACAAAATAGGCCATTTAAAACCAAGAAGGGTAACTCTGAGTTTCTCCAACCAAAAACCTCCATTCGACACAAATCCAACTTTTCCACACAGCAGCTGTCCCCTCAAGCGGACTCTCCACCGCTCGAACGGTGAGATACTCGAGATTTTCAAGCAAAAAATCAAAAAATCTTCCTAATCTCAAAAACACACATAAAATCTCATTTTTTATACCAGGGTTTGAACAAACAATATATTAGGGATAAAAATGTTTATGTGATAAAGAAATCATTCTTTCGAATCGAAAAGAACCTGATAAAGTGTCGAAACCCATAGGCAAACATCCAAACATGTGAAAATAAAAAACAACAACGAACCTAAGGTCCCTTTCATAGATCATACAAGATGCATGAATTGAAATAAAAGCCTCAAGGCTTACAAAATAAGTTTTCTGTTTCCAAAATATTATACATCCAAAACATGGTTCAAGCAAAAAGGAAAACTAAGCAAAGTCTTCCGCCACCTCCAGATTCTCTAGATCATCCCGCGTGATCATGTGTACTTGAAAAAGATTTTCAAATTTCACACCGTGAGCCAAGGCTTAATAGGAAACAGACTAGCATGAAGTAAAAGCAGAACATGCTATCAGAAATGTAATAATAATATTTCGACTCACACGAGCGTCAAACAAGATTTTGCAATAACCGCATGCAACACATGTAACACATGCATCTTCACGAACTTTTACCGTAGGATCACAATCTGCCCTTCATTATGAAAATCTTCACGGGCTTTTACCATAGGACAAATAATCACCCCTCATTATACAAATCTTCACAAGCTTTCACCGCAGAACGAATAATTACCCTTCATTATGCACGAATCAATTGAGTTTGCATGCACATAACCATGTACAAACATAAAAAACATATTTCAATGCCATCCATCTAACCATGGAGACCAACCAACATTAAAATAAGGCTTAACCCCAAGGATTAGCTCCAAACCTCAAAGATTAGGTTTTTACAAACATTTACATAAATCTTTTCGATTTTCAAAACTCTTCTTTTCGAAAATAATATGAACATATCCATCTCCCAAAGTCGTAATAAACTATAAAAGCGCACAACATGCTTTTTAGCCACCCAAGCACGGCTTAAACACGAGATTCGATATTTAATGCATTTTAAAATGGTAAAAAGACATAAAACTCCACGTAGCACCCCTTTAAGACAAGATAGTCTAGGAACCTACCTCGGTGAGTTAAAACTCAAAGCTTTGAACTCTGACGAGAAACCAAAGTCGCTAAAACACGATTCCGTTCGGATGAACGCAAAGCCCACTGTGAGGATATCGAGGATCGACTATCCGAACCCCATGATCCGAACCCAAACCAAGCCTAAAGCTAGATATAAGGCAAGGGTTTTGAGTGTTCTTGGTGGAGAGAGAGGAAGAAACTTACAAATGAAGTTTTGGTTTAAAAACCAAGGCATGTGCTGTCAAATAAATATCTTATGCTCGGCTGTCTGCTCGAGGGAACAAGGTTCCGCTCGAGCGGTTCCCCAGCAATCCAACTCTCGGCCATCTATCTGCTCGAGCGATCAGAGATCCGCTCAAGCGGCTCCACTCTCAGCCACCAGTCTGCTCGAGTGAACAGAGCACTGCTCGAGCAGCCATCACTGGATGAAAACCTAAACAAAAGAAGTAGGACCAAACCCACGCATGCATGACACGAATTAAAACATGCCATTCTATAATGATTAAAGTAATAACCTACACATCGTATAAACGTTATGGAAATAAAATGAAACCAAGTCTCACAACTCTTCCCCCTTAAAGGAATTTCTTTCCTGAAATTCGCTACAAGGTCACGAAGCAAACAACTCCGGATGTCCAAGCTCCCACATCGCTTCCTCGGCTCCGTGATAAAGTTACAGAACCATGACATATGCAATGGTCCTCCCTCTTAACAGTTGCTCCTTTATGTCCATAATCTTGATGGGTTGCTTCTCATAAGTAGCATCCTCATCCACTCGTAATTCTGCCCAATTCAGCACATGCAACAGTTCAGACTCATACTTTCGAAGCATGAAAATGTGAAACACGCTGTGCACAGATGCCAACTGAGGAGGTAAAGCTAGACGATATGCCACCTCCCCAATCCTCTCAAGGATCTCGAATGGCCCAATAGAATGCGGTGATAGCTTCCCGCTACGATCAAATCTGATCAAACCTTGGCATGGCGAGACTTTCAGAAACACGTGATCCCCCCACCTCAAACTCAAAAGGCCTTCTCCTCTGATCGGCGTAGTTCTTCTGACGACTTTGGGTTGTCATCAAACGTTGGCGAATCATCGAGATCTTCTCCGTCATTTTCTGCACCAAGTTGGGTCTCAAAACTGTCGCCTCTTCAACCTCGGTCCAACACACCGGAGATCTGCACGGCTTATCATACAAAGCCTCAAAAGGTGCCAGCCCAATACTGAACTAATAACTATTGTTATACGCAAACTCTGCCAACGATAGATGATCCTCACAAGAACCCCAAAATCAAGCACACAAGCTCTCAATATATCCTCCAAGATTTGCATCGTACGCTCGGACTGATTGTCCGTCTGAGGATGAAAAGCAGTACTGAACCACAAATCTGTTCCCAATCCTACATGAAGACTTTGCCAAAAGCGCGAGAAAAAGCGCATGTCTCGGTCCGAAACAATTGATATAGGCACCCCATGTAAGCAAACAATCTCACTAACATATAGTCCACTCAACTTGTCCACGAAGTCCTTCACCCGAATAGAAAGAAAATGCGTAGATTTTGTCACTCTGTCAACCGCAACCCAGACAGTGTCATGTCGTTTAGGCGATCTAAGAAGTTCAGATACAAAATTCATCGTGATATTCTCCCACTTTCACTCCAATACAAACAATAGTTGAAGCAATCCTGCTGGCCTCTAATGTTCCTTCTTCACTTGTTGACAGGTGAGGTATCGAGTGACAAACTGAACCACATCCCTCTTTATTCCCTTTTACCAGAACTGACAGTGCAAATCGTGATACATTTTGGTACCTCCCAGGTGTACTGTAAGATGAGAATGGTAAAAATCATGTAACACATCGCTCCAACACGATTCTGGCACAAACATTCTCCCAGCTAATCGTAAACTCTAATCTGAACTCGTAACCCATCCCGTAGTGTCCTTCTCGCTAGCAATGAGATCCCATAGCATATGAGCTTCTTGATCTGACTGCGAAGCCTCTAGAACACGGGCAACCAAAGTAGGTTGTGAAACCACAGAGAATAATGTCGCACCCATCTTCGTCTCTCTGATATGAAAATCAAACTCACTGATCTCTCCAAGCATGTCCCACTCTCGCATTGCAACCGAAGCTAGCACACCATGAGGTCTCCTACTAAGAGCATTGGCTACAATATTTTCTTTTCCAGGATGATACTGTAGATCAAAATTGTAGTCTTCCAAGAACTCCATCCACCATTGCTGGTGTAGATTTAAGTCCTTCTGAGAAAATAATTTTTTTAAACTCTTGTGATGAGAAAAAATCTCAAAATGCTCACCATAAAGATAGTGCTGCCATACCTTTAAGGCAAAAATCACAACTGCTAAGTCTAAATCATGTGTCAAGTAATTCTGTTCACGAATCTTCAATTGTCGAGATCCATAAGCTGTAACTTTACCCTCCTGCATCAAGATGCACCCTAAACCATTATGCGAAACATCACAATAGACTGTATAACCCAAACCTCATTTTGGAATAACTAACACTGGTGTAGTCGTCAATCTTTTCTTCAGTTCCTGAAATGCTATCTCACAAGCCTCACTCCATGTGAACTTGACTCCTTTCCGTGTAAGGCGAGTTATTGGCACAGCAAGTCTAGAAAAATCCTTCATGAATCATCGGTAATAGCAAGCCAAACCCAAAAAATTGTGAATTTCAAATACATTCTTCAGTCGTTCCCAACCCATCACTACATTAGTCTTTGAAGAATTTACAGACACTCTATCGCCCGACACTATGTGTCCAAGAAATTTCACCTTGGACATTCAAAATTCACACTTCTCATATTTTGCATATAATCGGTGCTCCCTCAAAAGTTGTAAAGCAATATAGAGATGCTCTTGATGTGCCTCTCTTGAAGGTGAGTAAATAAGAATATCATCTACAAACACAATCACAAAACTATTTAGATACGGGTAGAATATGCAGTTCATCAAGTTAATGAATGTCGCAGGAGCATTCGTCAAACTAGACGGCATAACCAAAAACTCATAGTGACTATAACGAGTCTGAAAAGCGGTCTTCGCTATGTTCTTGTCATTGATCCTCAATTGATGATACCTTGACCTCAAATCAATCTTCAAAAAATAACTCAAACCCTTTAGTTGATCAAACAAATCATCAATTCTCGGCATAGGAAACTTATTTTTCACCGTTATTTGATTGAGCTCCCGGTAGTCGATACACAACCTCAAGGACCCATCCTTTTTAGCAAAAAAGCCAGAGCTCCCCACGATGACGTACTCAGACGTACAAATTCCTTATCAAGCAACTCTTGAAGCTGTACCTTGAGCTATCGCAACTTAGCCGGTTCAAAACGATAAGATGGCATTGAAATATGAGCGGCTCCTGGAACAAGATTGATAGAAAATTTTACCTCACGACTCGATGGTAACTCAAATAGATCATTTGGAAAGACATCTAGATAGTCACAAACTATAAAAAAAACTCTCCTCGAACCCTAACTACCTCATTCAATATGAGAGAGAAAATAGGAAACCTAGATTTCTTCGATTTCGCACAACACCGTGCATGGACACTAAACTCACATCTCGATCGCCCATGAAACAAAAATAAACACATTCAGGCGTACAAATTGATACCCTCCGTCGATCACAATCAATATAGGCATGATAGGTAATCAATCAATCCATTCTTAGGATGATGTTAAATAGGGTCATGTCGAGAATGATAAAATCAAACTTTAGATAGCGGCCAACGACCTCTAACTCATAGGACCTACAAACCCATCCCAACATCATGTTCCCACCTACTGGGGTCTCTACACACAACGCATTGCCCAACAAGTCTATCTTCAACCCTAAAGCAGATGAAAAAGCAGAGAAAATAAGATAATATCCTGCTCCTGAGTACCTTTGATCTCCGCGATAGTAGCTACGTCACCAAGCACTACAGGTGCCTTGGAGGAACTGGGATCTACAAGGGCATACACTCGGCCCTGTGACACTCTAGTCTGTCCACGATAACCTAGGACTTTCGATTGTCATACTGACTGGGCTGAGGTGCCCTCGTTTGTTACCCTGGAAGTCTGTACTACTTGCTGCTACTACCAGTAAGTCTGTCAACCCTGCATCGGCTAGACAACTGGTACACATGCCGTGCTCGGTACACTATCTCCCTGGGGATAGTTTTGACGAATGTGCTCAGTCTGGCCACACCCATAACAAATTGGCGGCTCCTTTCCCTGTAACTGAATTGGTACTGGACCTTAGGGCTGCCTCGTTCGTGAGCAATTCATCGCACGATACCTTGGAGGCTTGCACCGAAAGCAGATGAGCTCCCTCTACCCTGGCCTCCCAGATGAAGCCACTGAAGGTGATGATGTAGAAAACTGCTACCGTGACCCAGATGGATGAAAACTAGGGCAAAGGACCTCAACCTGTTGTTGGAGCGCCCACTTGACTGTGCCTCTGCTCTACCCTGCAGTGCCCTGACCTTTCTAGGTTTACGAGTTTATTCAAAGTGTTCTTAATCACAGTTGCCGACTCTACCAACTTTGTAAAAACACGCAGTCTTAATCCTGCCACGCGCTCTCTGATCGCAGGCCTCAAACCCCTATTGAATCTCCTTTAACGTAGCTCATCAGTAGACACCAATTCCTGTGTAAAGCGAGACAAACTGGTAAATCTAGCCTCGTACTACACTATACTCATCGTCCCTTAAGTGAGAGAATAGAACTCCTCCCTATATATATCTCTTGAGGACGCGAAAAAGTATTTCTTTAGAAATACCCTCGTAAAAGCTATCCACGTGCTCTTCATGGTATTCCTTGCATATTTCCACCACTCATGGGTGTCACATCTCAACTAAAATGCGGCAAAAGTAACCCTCAAATCTTCCTCAACTATCTATAGTGTATCCAGAATTTGGGTCACAAGTTCTAACCATTTTGTAGCCACCGTGGGACTAGGAACCCCAGCAAAGGTAAGAGGGTCAAGATGCCAAAACTCTCGCATCGCAACAATCGCCTTCCGCTCAGGCACTCTCTCTCTCTCTCTCCCTCCCTCTAACAGCCTCAGCTAGTTGAGGGATGGAGCCTGCCATCTTATGTAGCAATTCTACCCCATCTATCGGTCCTTGGGGAACATTTGTGTCCCTAACATCAAGGATTGGCATATTCCCTTGGCCCAAACCATGACCACGGCCTTGTCTTCTCCGCGCAGACATAACTTCTACATGAAAGAAATATAGAACATAGCAACATAAGATTCAACTCATCATACTATTACAAACATTGACTACATAACTATGCTAACACTTAGCCATAAACAATCAAGTAAACACATCTCACATACTGAGGAGAACCGATAAGAGTGACGCATCAATTTGGGTAACCTACTTAGATTCCTTATCAGAAAACACGTCGGCCAAATGCATTTCTAACTTAGCTTTCAAGTTTGTCAACCCAAACGCCCGGAGACAAGACCAATCAATCCTAAGGTCCATCCTCCATGCTCATGTATACATGGCATTCACATACGCGACATGCTATCATACTTATATTATCAAAACATCTAAACACATGCAATCAAGCACACGCAACCATCCTCAGCGGGTAATGCAACCTCTTTCCACGGCTCTTAGGTATTCGAACCCGAAGCTCTAATATCAAGTTAGAACGCTCTGATTTTCAAATGATAAAACGCAATGTAAACCAACAAGAAAATGGAATTTTATTTGTAAAACAATTAACAAAATAGGCCATTTAAAACCAAGAAGGGTACCCTTGAGTTTCTCTAACCAAAAACCTTCGTTCGACACAAACCTAACTTTTGCACACAGCAGCTGTCCACTCGAGGGGACTCTCAACTACTCGAGCGGTGAGATACCCGAGAGATTTTTAAGCAAAAAATCAAAAAATCTTCCTAAGTCTAAAAAACACACCTAAAATCTCATTTTTTTAAACCAAGGTTTAAACAAACAATATATTAGGGATAAAGATATTTATGTCATAAATAAATTATTTTTTTAACTCAAAAAAAACCTAATAAGCCGTCGAAACCCATAGGCAAATATTGAAACATGTGAAAATGAAAAACTACAATGAACCCAAGGTCCCTCTCATGGATCATACAAGATGCATGCATTGAAATAAACGCCTTAACGCTTATAGAATAAGTTTTCTGTTTCCAAAACATTATACATCTGAAATATGGTTCAAGCAAAAAGAAACACTAAGCAAAGTCTTTCGTCGCCTATAGATTCTTTAGATCATCCCGCGTGATTATGTGTACTTGAAAAAAGTTTTCAAATCCCACACCGTAAGTCGAGACTCAATACAAAATAGACTATCATGAAGTAAAAGCAAAACATGCTATCAGAAATGTAATAATAATATTCCGACTCGCACGAATCTCAAACAAGATTTTGTAATAACCACATGTGACACATGTAACACAAGCATCTTCATGGGCTTTCACCGTAGGACTACAATCTGCCCCTTCATTACGGAAATCTTTATGGACTTTCACCGCAGGATGAATAATCACCCTACATTATGCAAATCTTTACGGGCTTTCACCGCAAGACGAATAATCACCCCCATTATGCATGAATCAATTGAGTTTGCACGCATATGATCATGTACAAATATCAAAAATATATTTCAACGTCATCCATCTAACAATGAAGACCAATCAACGTTAAAATAAGGTTTAACTCCAAGGGTTAGGTCTAAACCTCTAAGATTAGGTTTTTACAAACATTTACATAAATCTTTTCGATTTTCAAAACTCCTCTTTCTGAAAACAACATGAACACATACATCTTCCAAAGTCGTAATAAATCATAAAAGCGCATAACATGCTTTTTAGCCACCAAAACACGGCTTAAACACGAGATTCGATATTTAATGCATTTTAAAACGAAAAAAGGCATAAAACTCCATGTAGCACCCCTTTAAGACACGATAGTGTAAGATCCTACCTCAGTGAGTTAAAACTTGAAACTTTGAACTCCGACGAGAAATCAAAGTTGCCAAAACACGATTCCATTCGAATGAATGCGAAACCCACTGCAAGGACATCGAGGATCGACTACCCAAACGCTAAGACCCGAACCCGAACCAAGCCTAAAGCTAGAGAGAAGGCAAGGGTTTTGAGTGTTCTTGGTGGAGAGAGAGAAAAAAACTTGCAAATAAAGTTTTGGTTCAAAAACCAAGGCATGTGCTATAACATAAATATCTCATGCCCGGCTGTCCACTCGAGCGAACAGGGCTCTGCTCGAGCGGTCCCCCACCGACCCAACTCTCGGCCACCTACCCGCTCGAGCGATCAGAGATCCGCTCAAGCGACTCCACTCTCAGCCACCAGTCCGCTAGAGCGAATAGAGCACCGCTTGAGTGGTCATCGCTGGGTGAAAACCCGAACAAAAGATGCAGAACCAAACCCACGCATGCTTGACACCAAGCCGGTTCAACCCACCCTTTGTAAATTAGCATCATTTTAGTTTGGAGTATTAGCCCATTGCATAAAATTACACAGCTCAGAGAAGAGAAGGATAGAAAATGTAGGAAGTACCTTGAAACACTAAACGGTTGTTTTGTCGAAGAAGGCAAAGATATGCCTTGCAGTGATTTCCCCAAACCATGAATTGACAACGAGTTAGCTAATCAAAAGTTGTTAGGATTGGAGATTTTCTTTATTTATCAATTGTTAGATACCGATTAAGAAGAAGAAGACAATGAAGAAGAAGAGATTGTTATGCTAAAACAAGACTAGACAAATGTCATGGAACAAATGGGCATGGAGTCGCTTTTTAGCGAGAAAATAGCCCAAATGCATATAGTCAACAAGAACTGCTTGATGATAGGCTACAATGCTCTTGAAGGCTACACAAGGCTAATTTTGGATGCTTCCACGAAAATTGTGAACAACTGGTCCTGTGAAGGTCTTGTCATGTATAATGCAAGTCCCGAGTCTGAGTCTGAAAAGATAGAGTTTTGTTAAAGCAGGTTAAATGATGAGTTCAGGAGAAATTTTTTTTTGTCACAAACTAATTTGCATAGCGACGAAAATAGAATTTTCTAACCAAAAGGTTATTTTTAAAGAATAAATAAATAAATTTTATCATTAAATTTCGTTAGATATTTTTTTTTGTAGTGTGGTGACCTGGCCCAAATCCGTATAGGATTCGTCTAGCCTGAATCTATGATCCAAAAGTAAAAATCTAACCTGAAGATATAGGAGAAAGAATTATCAAAGAGACACCTCGACATCCCCTCAACATGTAGCACCTTATTTATTCAAAATAATCAAAAATGAAAAGCACATAATCTTACAGTTTTGGATCTTAAAGGGGAAAGTTAAGTAGCTACATGTGACAAAGGCCGGTTGGTCCATGCGCAGTGTATATTCTATTAAGAATATATATTAAAAGTTATACTTTTATTTAATAGATTTTGGTATTTATTTTATTTATTAATAAAATTTGTTATTTTTAATTTAATGAGAATTTGCATGAGTACTAACAAAAAGAAAAGCTATTTATTTATTTTTTGAAACACTTAATAAATAATGTTTACCCACCAACCGGCCAAAATTAATGTTATTTTATACAAAAAAAATATTAAAAGTTTTTACTAAATCAATTAAATTATTTTTTTATATTTACACTCATACTACTCTACTTGTTTTACACTAACTTGTAAAAATATTAGCAATTTTGTAGAATATTTATGAAATGAAAGAAAATTTGTCACAATTAATAATATAAAATCTAATGGTATTAGTTTATAAAATCTAATTTGTCACAACTAATACCACTTATTTTAACAATAGCCATATTATTAGATCCTATGTGTAATGGTATTAGTTTATAACATTTTTTAGATACTATTATGACAGCCAAGAACAATTTGAACAAATTTTAATTACACTCAAATAATTATATAGAAAGTATAAATAATATATAATGTCAAGTAGAGAACAAACACCATTGTTCACCACAGTATCTTGAACTGGTTCTATTTTTTCAAAAATAAATTTAGAAAAATTTCACAACATTAAGTAATTCTATCTTAAAATTCTAATGTTATTTAGACCTCCCTAAAGATACCGATGAAGATAATTTTATTATTTTAAAATATTAAAAGCAACACAAATTGTCGTGATCAATATCATATGCTATAGCTTGTGATATACTAACAATTTCAATCTCTATAATTATTTATGAGATAACATTTAGTGCAAGTAAACGAATCATAAGTAACTATAGGTGAAGAGAAGATTAGATTAGACAATAACAATTGATTGAGATTAGATTAGATTAGATTAGATTCGTTTAGTGCAAATAAACGAATCATAATACACTATACGTATTATATAGACAATAACAATTGGTTGAGAAGAGAAGATTAGACCTTCAGATAATTTGGAGACTATTATCGAAGATTTGGTTGAGATTAAAATTCATATTTGAATTGTAGTTTGTAATTTTATAATTTTAAATTTTATTTGCTTAGTTGTAATTTTATTATTTTAAGTGGAGTATAATGCAAATGATTAGTTGGTTTATAGGTTTCAATCTAGTTAAGATATATTTGAAATATAATGATGCAATTTTTCTAATATCTTTTTTAGAAAAAAAGTAGTAAATTTGTAATGTAAATGATGCTATTTTTTATTGAATAATAATATTTATATTTTTCACTTAATCACTTAAAGTATTCAAGTTAATTGTATTTTTTTTATATTTTAATATAAATGAAGAAAACAAATGTATAAAAATTAAATAATAAGTAAAAAATAATGGTTATTATAAATTTATTTATAAATTAAAAGAATATAAAAAACACATAGTATACTACTTTTATTATATATATAAAAGTGATTGATTGGTGCTTAGCGGCTCACAAGCAACATATACAAAATAAAAACAAATGTAAAAAAGTAAATTAATTTTAAAAATAAACTAAAATTATTTTAAGTTTTTGTGACATATCAAAAAAAATATTCTAAAAAATATGAGTGTAAAACTCATGGGTCTAGGCCTTGGTCTGGAACAAGACCAGAACCCTGACTCACAAACTCTTCAGACTGAGTGTGAGCCTCTTCTATCGAAAAAGTCTGATTTGACATGTCCCGAATTTTGACAGGAGTCCAATGAGCATGGGCTAACTTGGTCCAAGTTACACCTCTACTATCGCTATGTTTAAAAGATAAATTTCGTATATTCAAAAAATTACTTAATTAGTTAATATAATCGAGAGCGAATGAGATAAATAAAACATAACGAAAAAAACAAAACACCTCATACGTGTTATTAACTCTTTTGAATTAGTCTATATAAGGCTTTTCTTTCATCTTCAATTGACATTTTTAGTAATGAACACTGGAATTAGTTTTTTAAAAATTAATGAAGGTATGAATAAATTAGTTTAGTTATGTTGGAATTTCTATGAATTCATTGATCATTGAATTCCAGAATTTAATAGCAGAATTCAATTGCAATTGAATTGGCCATTCAATTGGCAATTGAATCCTGAGAATCAATACCATTCATGGCT
>JAOTRH010365484.1:0-36065 GCA_034768845.1 Heliamphora exappendiculata | reverse complement strand
TCAATAATTATTTCAGGATTAAGAGGATAAGCACTATTCATAATAACCTTGAGGTGTGAATTAATTTATATAGTCAGAAAAAAATTAATTATCCCAAGTGTCCCGTTCAATACACACAAAGTGTACTAGCACAGAGAGTCGAAACAATAGACGATGCTATTATCCATTCTCCGTAACCAAGACATGTCTACTAAAACTCTGTGCTACAGTCGTACCGATGGTATGTCCATTTTCATCTAAACTGTGAACATAGAACTTATATTTTGTAAGAACCTAAAATCTGATCTTTTGTGTGCAAGTCGTACTCTACACACCAGATTAAATACTATACAGAATATTGGACATCTATGCATATAAAAGAAATGATACACATACATTGCACATAAAGATTCTCATAAAATAAAAAATTAATTTTATTAAAAATAAAATTAAGTACTAAAAATATGATTTTCAATATACCAACCATAAAAGTTAAGTGTTTCACAAGGAGGGTTGATAAACAGTTTTCCAAAATCAACTCTCGCCTCACTCGCATCGAGAATGCCTTAGGCATTCCTCCCTATGACATCTCTTCACCCGAGGATGATGGTGATGGCGATGACGATGAGTTTACCTCTAGCTCCACATCTTTTTGATCATGACTAAAGGGGGAGAAGAAAGACAAACATCTATATATTTCATCTCATCTATGTATTTCATCTCTCATGTATTTTTCTACTCTTAAGTTTTTGGGTGATGATACGTTTTGACCTTATGTGAATGGTTGGTTGTATTCTTTGCATCTTTTTATTTTTTATGGATAAATATGTATGATATTTTGATATTCATTGAATTTAAAGTGATGAATGATTTTTATTGAAGAATGGTTTTTACATTCTTATATTTCCAACATCATTGATCACAATGCCTACTTTGCTTCAAATTGTTGAGTTTACAAAATAAACATCATTGAAAAATGAGATTGAAGATATCATTGAGACATTATATGCTTAATATGCTCAATACATGTTAAGAGATCAAATGAATGCTTGAACAGCTTAACATTTGAAAAGATGATTAAGTGAATATATGAATGTCAAAATGCTTAAAAGTTTGGAAGATATTTTATAAAACTTAAGTTTTCAAAAGTGTGCTTGAAATGAAATTCAATGTCTTCACATCTATGCAAATTGTAAGGGGGAGTTATTCTACTCTCACTCAAATTTATTATTACATGCTTATTGATAGAGGGAGTTTTATATAGCTTTCTCACATTATTTTGCTATGTGTTTGTCATCATCAAAAAGAATGAGATTGTTGGCCTAACAAGGCTTCAATGACCGTTTTGATGATAACAAACCGAAGTATCTAATTATGCAAATTGAGTTTGTTTATAGGAAATACATGTTTAGCACAATCAAAGATAAAAAATGGAAGCCATGAAGCAAATTTCAAATCAAACACTTTGGCTACAAGATTTTGGAATAAGGAAAAAATCGATGAATTAAAGACTAAGTAGTGAATCTCATTTGTATCAAAATTAGGATCCATGTAAATTCACAAAACTCGTGATTATATCTTTTGAAGCTCATATGAATCCTAAAGATATTTTCTAAAACAAGAAGTGATCAAAACCTTTTTGAAAATCAAAAATTTTGAACTTTTAAAAAAGTTCAATTGACTAATGCATAGCATTCAGTCGACTGACACTAGTCTGCCAAACAAGAAACAAACTAAAAGCAGCCCAATTGATTGACCCTCAGGTCCAGTCGACTGAACGTTTAAATTTGGCAATCCAGTTGACTGACTGGACCACCTCAGTCGACTGAATAAGCTTATTTTTTGAAAAATGGCTGCAACGGCTAGTTTAACATTACCACATTTAGCCCAACGGCTAGTTCAGACTTTTGACCTATAAATAGCGCCCTTGTGCTATGGTTTTATTCACTTCAAATATTCCAATGAATTCTCTGATACTTTTACTTCTTGTGCTTCAATTTCTTGAGTTTTTAATCAAAATTTTTCAAGAGAAAAGCTTTTAGAATCCTCATAGAGCTTCATTGATATGTTTTTTAGAAGTGAGTGTGCTAATATATCTTGTACTCATCCACTCATTGATGGAGCATTTCTTTGTACACATTCATTTCATTCTGTTGGACTTAAGAAGGGTGTATCTTAAGAAAGGTTAATTTGCCTATAAAGATTAAGAAACTTGAGAAGGAGACATTTCCAAGAGAGGCTACTCCGCCTATTGAAGGAGTGATAGTAAAAATCCTCATAGCGGTTGGCTTGAGGAAAGGACGTAGGCCGTTGTACCGAACCTTGTAAAAATCTTGGTGTCGTATCCCTAACCCTTTATATTTTTCATTGTTGCTTATACTTGAATCATTCACTATTAAAATATGTACTTGTGATCTTATTTTTAAAACAAGAAGTTTTGAATCTTGTGAATTAAAATCTATACTTGCGTTTTAATCTTTAAACAAGAAGTTTTGAATCTTGCTTATAAGAGAATTAAAGCTTGTACTTGTGTTTTAATATTTAAACAAAAACTTTTTAAATATCCAATTCACCCCCCTCTTGGGATTGCACATAAACTATTACCGATCGCCAAGTTCCAACAAAATTCCCACTTTACCAAGAGCTAGAGGTACATAGGGAACACAACCTTACACACTTACCTTCACACGGTAGAGCAAACAAACTCCACCCCAAAAGCTAACGAGGAATTCAGTCTTCCAATCACCCGATGCCAGTAGTACCCATTCCCTAGGCACAAACTCACGGATCACAACACGAAAATTACTCCACGAAGACTCCCATCTTCCCAAAACAACTAGAAATCATGACTCAACCTCAACGTATTCCCAGTACCCATCAACACTTGGCCACCAAAGAATCTTGTAAATCTCTCCTTGAGACCGCATAGTCCATAATCGCAGAGCTACTGCCAACCCCAATCATGATACCAAGATTTTTCGCTACACTAAACTCTCAACTTTTAGACCTTATTCGCATACACACGAACACAATCAATCCTCATACCTTGTACAACACATCCCATAGGACTACAAGCTTGTCACCAGTCAAACACAGAAACACAACGCCACATTCCCATCGCGCCAAGACCTCACTTCACAAGATTGGGCTTTATTAACCTAACTTTCCCTAGGCAAATCATTGCCATTTCACGGCCTCAAGCCCACTGTCCAAACAACTCACATAGAAAGTGCATGGCACCCAATAAAAGAAACACAATCCTGAGACCTTTCATCCAAAGTTACTAATAACTCCTACGACCATGCAGACGCTTCCCGCACTTTTGCTCTCTGGGCACACATCTATCGTAGGCATCTTAACTCACGATTTCTCACCTATCACCCCAGGCCACCCAAACCACATGGTACACTACTTAACTTATTACTCCACACTTCATTCCCCTAGGCAAACAACATACCCATCTCTGAACCTATAATCAAACACAAATACTCCAGACATATCATACTCAAGATACACCGTCTCAGCACTAGGCCAACCACACTATCGAACCCTTCTACGGTCCTTTCAAAACTCATGCACCCATCATGGTTCCCAAACACGATCTTCTAATCGGCTAAACCACGGATCTGTATTCTCGTAGGAATCCCACAGAACAAATACTCAAGAATTTCACCACGTAAATAACTCAATCGCTGAACTCCAATAGGGATCTCACTCAATGAGAGTTAAAGCTATCGACATTCTGTGTAAATCATATTATATTTTTAGAAACGTCACCCAAACGCTCAGGTTCACAGGGTAAAGTAAACGGGCTTTTCAAGGAACCACGAGCAAATGAACCCACACTCATACGATCTCAACATTTAATTCCCACTAAGGAAGATTAATCACACTGGATAACTAGTTATGAAACATCTCTCTTTCTAGGGAAACCACGAGTCAACTCTAAGCTCTCACTCCATGTCACTACCTCTTAGGGTCATTATTACACACTCGGTTTGAGAGAAGATTAACCACTAGTCTTTGCAAAGACATCGGACATCATCATACAAATGTTGTCGGCCACCATTCACAATGTGTATATCACTCGTTGCACTAGGTCTTCACGCTTAGATCTCTACTCAAGCACATTAACTATCGTTCACTCCTTCACATCCCAACGATACATCTCACGCATCCACAAGACCCTCACTGTTTATCCACCAAGGCATAACACCACACATACTTGCATCACTTTAGGACATCTCCTCACAAGGTCACGTCACATCAACCCGATTCCCAACAGGCAGGTAACAACTGAATGGGTAGGCAAAAACCACGCCACAGTCTTGAGCTTGCGGCTCCGGTACACCCATCAGAAAATACAAAACATTCAACCAAGAACACCTGTCTCTCATGTTACTACACGAGTACCACCGTCACACAGCTATCTAAACATAAAAGCGACTACACGCAACACGAACAAAATGAGCCTCTCCTACCAACTCTAGACCAAATGGCACCGCCCAATCACTCGCCCCTAAGGGTAAAATAACACTGTATCTAGGCCTTTTGCCATGTCACACACTACCAACGTCATTCCCTCCTGGGATCTCTTCACACTAACACGTCATCCTAATACGACTGAGTCAGCTACACCAACAACATCTATCATATGCCCCACAAACCTCACACACTCACACTTATCAAACATCTCATACTACGCATAGTCTCCCAATTATGAGAACAACAAACCAACCACAAACCTCTATTTCAAGAAAATCCCCAAAGAACCTCAAACCATAGCTCATCAAATCACAACCACCTCCAACATACATCTCATCATACGTACATGCACATCACTCGGTAACCAATCTGTGGACAACATTTTAAATCCACGTACTAATTCCTTATACACTTTCGAATTCTATCAAGAAACACAACTCAGCACCACACCACAAGGAAAACACAAGGGTCATCAAACTGACCTTCAAAACCATAAGATACCACTTTGGTTACCAATAACACCCCTAGGGTAAGAGACATTCCCAAACATTGTCTAAGTTCAGACTTTCTAACACACCTTAGGCTAGAGATTATTACGCTCCCATCCACTATGCTCCCATCTACTATGCTCCTATCCATACCTAATTTCGGGACACACAACTCATGGCATAGCACGGCTCATGACGTACATAATTCTCAATGTGCCCAAAGTCAATCCTCATATCCAACCACAACAAACAACCTCTGAGGGGTTTTAAACACTCCACCATACTTATTCGTTAAACTACTAGTTGCACAACACGCAACTGGAAACTAACTACGGTTACCCCCAACTCACACGGTTACAACACACTCTAAACAATCAATGCTCATCTCACGAGCTTACACCTACCATAATTACTAACCACTGGGTTGCACTTCCACAACTCACACCACCATCCGGACCACAACTCAACCTAGCCCAATGGGCATAACTCCTATAACAAGGATTTCATAACACCCAACTAGGTTAAACTCAACTTAACCTTCTAAAGCCAAGCTACGCTACTCACCACCTAGTCACATCACATCAACACATATTCACATACCGAGGGAAAGCCTCAGAGCAATGCGACAATCTGGGTAACTAATTCAGATTTGTCATAGAAAGAATGTCGGCTAAACACTTTTCTCTTTCGAACCCCAAAGTAGTTGATCGGACGACAAATGGCATGCCACATCACCTCAATACTCAACCCTTCATGCCCACGTAAGCACATAGCACACGCAAGACAATTCATTCACAAGCCCATGCAAGTACACAATTCATGTCGTGTAGTGGTGCTTAATCTCATCAAACAATTTGCATACGAAGGTCATAGTTACTTCCCACGACTCGTAGGTATTCAAACCTAGAGCTCTGATACCATTTTTCACAACCCAAACCCTGAGTCCGTGATCTGAACCCCAAGTCACAACTTACGTGAGCTATATCCAAAAAAAAAAATTCCAAAACATAAGAAAAACATTTCCTTTCATACATGCATTCAAAGGATTCAAACTAAACACACCAAGTTCCAAAAAAAATTATTTACAAAACCGATCAAGAGTTTGTGGCAACATACATTCAACATCAAACTATCATTTTAATTACATTCGTTTCCTTAGCTTTATGTACAACAAAACAAAGAACAAAATAAATGCTAGACCCATCCACTAGCCCTTTTCAAAATGCATCTATAGCCTAGGTACTATCCCTGCTCCTTGAAACCTGAAATGGTTAAGTATACATACGTGAGCCGAAGCTCGTAGGATAAAGATCAACTCAAATGTAATGCATGATTTCTGAGGTGTGATGGGTGTAACCGAGATAAATATGTAAGTTTCACCAAATCATTTTCTGTTCACACACACACCGACGCACGCAAGTTTATTCCCAGTACTCGCTTGTTTTCCATGGCATTAATTCATTATTTCATTAATTAAAAACCATTGAACCCTTTTTAAATCATCCCTTTCTGCCACATTATCCACATTCTTATCTCATTATCGAGTTTTTCACAAAATCGTATCATATCTAATGAATCGGTGTAAAACATAGCTTATAGAAACATCGCCCTATTCGCCCCCAATCGGCTACGCGAAGCTGTTGTGGAATGGATCACTCTATAACTCATCACAACATAACATCACATTTTAAGGGCTAACCCAAGGGCATGTGGTCCCCATCTTGTGCAAGTTTCTGATCTTTTACCACAGAGTTGTACAAGCCTATAACACCCTGACCCTTCACATGGCAACGATACTGTCCGCTTTGGGCAAAACCCTCACACTTTTGTTCTTTTCTAGGGGCCACCCATCCTTGCATTGCTCCCACCTAAGCACGCTTAACTACGGAGTTTTGCTAGGGTCTCTACCACCTAAGAAAAGGCCTCGCTGAATGTAAGGGTCCAAGGTTTTTTCTTTATAGCCCAGGAACTCCATCTCTTTCCGATGTGGGATACCAGGATATCACAAAGCCTAACTTAATCCACATCAATCCTTATGGTTCATTATTTGTTCATAAATTTTATTATCACAAATCTGGGAGTCCAACCCACAACTGATTCCTCTCCCAATCATTTCCACATGTTATTTCCATTTCAATTCCAATTTTCAATTTTTCACTTCAATTTCAAATCATATTCCATTTGAATATTCAAGTTTCTTTTCAAGTCGCATGCATCATAAACTTCATTACATAATTTCTCATAATTCACATTTCATTTATCAACTTCATAAAGTACCAACACATAATTAATTCAATCGTGACCATATCATTTGAACAAAATGGAATGCACCCATCATATGTAGATATATATAAGTTTGAAACTCATGTTTCTCTTCGAAATGCTTAGCAATACTAAAAGATGACTATGCCATATCACAACCTTCAGATACCCATTTTTATTCTTAAAAACCTTCGTTATATGTAGAAAACACACTTTATCGCAAAACCCAACCAACCGGTACCATACGTGGACCCCAACCCAAGTATATTGATATAGGTGTATCCATAGCCCATGAGACAAGAAATTTGATAAAAAGTTGAACGATGATGAAAAATAACCTTTCTCAAAACATTTGGCCAAAAACAGGTGAAAAATAGTTAAGAAATTTTGACGTACCCTCACTATTTTAGTCATAAACTTTTTTACAAAAATAATTTTATTGTGAGAGTGGTGTCATTGAAAAGAAAACTTTCGGGGCTTCAATTTAAGTATAACAGTGACCCAATTTAGAGTTCGGATGAGGGAGATATGATCAGTTGAAGTTGGCCCGAGCAGCTAGTCCACTCGAGCAGACATAAGGGCGCTCGAGCGCCCAAGCTCTTAGCCATGAGGCTGCTTGAGCAGACAAGGCTTTGTTCGAGCATGCTATCACCCGAGAAAACCCCAAAACTTTCCTTGTTTTGAGTTCTAAACCCCAAAACACATAAGCATTCACAATTATGCTTTCAAATCCTTATTTCCACCCCAAAACATTAGATTTTAGGCCTCATAAACCCCTTATATCCAACAAATTTGAAGAAATTCATGGTTAATCATTTCTCAAAACTCCCATTTTGATCAAACCCAACTCAACTCGCACACAAACCCATGAATTTGTCAATCAAGCATGAAATTAACTTGGTTTTACTCATACAAACAAAATATCAACCCAAATCAATATAAAACATAAGAGATAATCTAAATCCTACCTCAAATTTGCTCATATGCTTGAAATACCTTCTGATCTCCCCACCTAGGGTTTGAACTTTGAGTGTTTTTGCCTCCTCAATGCATTATCTTCAATTTTCTTGCTCCAAAGCTTGATCTTCACCCTTATTTACTCCCAATCTAGCTTTAATCTTTCAATTTCCATGGTAGAGAGTTAGGATTTCATAAGTTTCTTAGGTTTCTCTCTCTAGAGATGGAGAAGAGAAGAAGAAGAGGAAAGAAGGGGAAGAGATGAGGGAAATATAAAATGAGGGAGGTTCAGGTTTCTCACGTGGGGTGGGGTTTTAAAGACAAACCCCCAAATTTTTTTCCAACCTTCGAGATTGTTCCAAACATTCCCCGGTAGTCCGCTCGAGCGGTGAGCGGACATACCACCGCTCGAGCAGTGACCCCTAAAGCTGAATTCCATGAATTTCCTTAAAATTCAACTCAAACCTCCAACATTACTCACATTCTAATATTTGAATCTTTCTATTAACATAGCCATTACAACATTATTCATCACTATGTATCTCAATTTCACTTTCACATATCATTAAGTCAACCGTTAACGAGCAAAATTTTATAGCACCCACGCCCAAACTTAATTTTGTTTCCTCATTTAATTGGGAACATGGAAGAACAAATTAAACACATACCGGGTCATCACACCACGGGCCTTCATGTTCACGTGGTTCTTCGACTATTAGGTGCCATTCCAGCACATCTCCTCCTTCATCATATTCTATATCTGTGAATTCTTGCTTGACCTCTTCCAACTTTCACATGTCATTCTCTTCCTGATAATCCCATTCGAGAGAAGATGGGATAGATCCCTCGGGTAGAAGTGTCCTCAGTTTTAACTCATGGAGAGGAACAATATAAATGGAAGGATTAAATGCAGGACTCGTGGTTCCGATTGAATTCACTTGGGGAGCACTTTCCTCCTTCTATTTCTTCTTCTTCTCGGCTTTCGTACTGACTAGCTAACTCTCTTTCTACTTGTTCTCACTGTTAACATCATTTTCCTTTGAAGATTTTCTGTCTTTCTCCTTAAAGGACTCTCCTACTTCTAATATTATTTTCCTTGTTCCTTCTTTTTCAAAACTCAAGTTGGCTTCCCCATACTAAGCTACCCCTCAATGCCAGGTTATATCATCGCTCGAGACAGTCGGGACTTGCCACTTGATGTCGATTTCAGCCTCTTCCAATTCATTTAATGCCTCCAGGCGAGCTAAATCTTCCCATAGGCATTTGACTTCTTCATCTTCCTCATCATCGATAGGGGGAGGGATTTCCTCTTCATGAACAACGAAAATCGACAAGTTAAAAGAATCGTCATCAATCAATTCCTGAATAAGGTCATCAATCCACGATACCTCCTACCCGGATGAAAAATCTACAATCGATTTTGGTTCTGTTACGAAAACTATGAACTTGGTGGGATCATAACTTTCTAATCCTCCCTCGATAGCTTTCACATTCTGCTGATTAGCATGATTCAAAAGAGGGTTAGTAGTAATGTTCGATTTCTATACAGCAGTGGGCAGAGGGATCACTTTGTTGTCAATCAAATCTTGGATCTCATGTCTAAGCCACATGCAATTGTTAGTCAAATGTCTGTGCCCCTGGTGAAAGGCGTAGTACTAGGCAGGATTGTACCGGGGTGGCAAAGGATTTGGAGGTAAGGTCAACACTGAAGGCTTTAAAAGACCCCTAACAGTTAGACAGCTCAAGATGGATGTCAAAGGCACAGTGAGTTGTGTGAAGGTTCTCTTTTGATTTCGGGGTGGATTTTGGACTACCAACTGACCAGATGGGCTTGCCTGATTCAGGTTAGGATTCAACAAGCTCACGTCATAACTTCAGCTTATAGCATTGGCAACATTACTCTAATTATTAATGTATGGCTTCTGAATTGTTCTTTGACTCCGTTCTCCTTTTTCAATATCCCCAGACTATAGAGCATCCTCTATCTGTATCCCAGCATCAAAAACCTGCTCAAATTTCATCAACGACTGTGTGATCAGATACTTTCAAAACTACGATTGCAAGTTCTTCACCACCATTCTTACTCGCTCCTTCTCAGTAGGTCGACTTGTCATTTTGGCTGCCTTAGCCCTCCACTGGGTCAGGAACTTGACAAAAGATTCTTTGGCTCCTGTCAGGTTGTCTCAAGTTCCCAAGTGGTGACATCGAGCTGGATGTTGTAGTTGTACTGATTGACAAATGCGGTGGCAATGTCCTCCTATGTCCTCGCTTTGCAGCATCTAAAGACAAAAACCATTTCTAAACGGCTCCTGACAAAGTCCGCTGGAAAAGCTGGGCTTTTAATTGATCACTAATACCCATCGACGATAAAGTTCTCACATACATTCTCAAATGGATCTTCAGGTCCCTGGTCCTGTCAAACTTCTCCATATTGGGCGTTTTGAACTTTTCAGGCAACTTAGCATTGGAGAATAAATAGAGTCCTTCGACATCTAGTATGTAGTCCTTAACCCCTCAGGCTTTCCTCAAAATATTTTCTAATTTGTCAACCTTATTAGACAAGATTGACTCCTTAGTGGCTAATATTTTTGGGATTCCCGATCAGATGGGCTGTACAACTGTTGGCTGGGCTCCCTCGGGTCTCACATTATCATCCCAAATGTTATCTGCTATACCATCTTTAGGGTCATTTGGAATAATCACATTGGGGTCTGCAACCCAGGTCTATAAAGCTTGGATTTGAGCTTGACACTTAGTCTAGATCCTAGCCTGATTTGTTACAGCAGTACTAACTCCTTTGACTGTTCGTCGCAATTCCAGAATTGCCCTCATCATATCAGCCATGGTCAGTTTTGGGTATGCCATTAGCAATCTTAACTTATCGATACGTCTGAGTCTTCCTCTTGGAGATCGAGCCCAAGTACGTATAGGTTCTTTTCTCGATGCTATTATCTCAGGTCTCTAAACTGAGAGGGCTCACGTAAATTGAAAGACTCATTAGCCAGGCCTAAACTCAAAACAACTCACCCTCAACGATGAATCGGGAGGATGAAAACTAACCCTAAATGAGGTGCTAACTATACAAACAAAAGCATCTATACAAAAAATCACATAACCCTAAAAGATTTATTGATCTTTAAAGAGGGGTTCTAAGAATCTATATGTACATGAAAAGGTTGGTATGTCTTCACTCAGTGTACCTTCTAAACAGAGTCAAGAATATACCTCCTAATGCCAGGAATGGTGCAAGGCATGGTCAAACAGTACGCAAAAAACTCTTTTTGCCACATCTATGAAAGCATGTGGCCAGAAAGTTTGCTGTCTTCCTTGACATAACCCCGAGACAATAAATTGACTAGGGTATCGAGTACGCGGAACAGGGGTTTGAGAACCAAGCATATAAATATGCAAATGCAAATGCAAATTGTGAGACCCTCACCCGTTTTCTTTTTTCGGCATTTTTCGACGCGCGTTTTGTGTTTACGTGATAGTATATTTTTATATGCTTTTAATGCATGATCGGGGTTAGATATGCATGCGGGGTAGGTTTCCGGGACCGTAGGATGTTACGGTGCAAATTTTGAAAAATTTCAAAAAAAGATATTTTGGAGGCCTATAAATATTTATCTGGAATTAGATATTTTTAAAAGATATTTTTTAAAACATAACTCCTAAGTTTCCTCCCTTTTTCTCTCTGCCTTCTCTCTAAGTTCTCGGGGGCCCATAGCTCAATTTCTGACGATCATACTACGGATTCTTGGTATTGGCATCGAGGGCTACGCAACCATTCGGTTAGATTTTGATTCCAGCGAAGCTCGACTTTGCACGTGATTCGAGACGTTGAGCTTTTAACTCACCGAGATAGGATCCTAGACTCTCATGTCTTATAAGGATGTTACGTGTAATCGTGCATGTTTTTACCTATTAGATTGCTGTAGATCTGATATTTTGTTTCAAAGATGGGTTTTTGGGTATAAAACCATTTTTCGGTGATTTCAGTGGATGGGATTGGGTTTTGAGTTTTTTCTTTCTAGATTTTGTGGTAGTTTCAGGTTTGGGCACATCTGAGGGCGTCGGGAAGGTGTTTAGAGGCTTATATTTGTGGTTGAGATGGTGGTTTGGGTGTGTTTCAGTGTTTGGGAGCCAAGAACATTCAAGAACAGAAAAATCTGGGTTTCTCTCGGGTGGTAGCTCGCTCGAGCGCCCGATGTTCGCTCGAGCGGACTGGCTACGCTGGGCCATTTTGTTTTGATGTTATCTCCCTCACCTAGACTCAGAATTGGGTCATTCTTGTACTGAAATCGAAGCCCCGGAAGTCTTCTTTCCAATGGAACCTATCTCGCCTTAAAATTATTTTTGTAAAAAATGTTATAACCAAAAGAGTGAAGATGTGTCAAGATTTCTAAATCGTTTTTCACCCATTTTTGGCCGAATGTTGGAAAAAGGTGGTTTTTCATCCTTGTGGGCCCTTTCTACCAGGTTTCTTGTTTCTTGGGGTGTCGTGGGCTGTGTGAGCTTGTGTGTGGGTTGACGTTGCCGTGCTGGGCGTGTGTGGGTCCGAGTTGGCCGCGTTGGATGATAGTGTTTTGGTGGTTGGGTTTTGGTTTCCAATTGGCATCCTATGGTATTCAATTGATTAATTTATGAGAATTAGTCGATTTAAATACCTGTGGATTCTTTTTGGGATTTGGTTGGTTGTGTGGTGGCTTCGGGGGTCATGTCGTGGCCTCGGGTTGTTGTTTGTGTGATGATTAGTGCATCGTTGCGTGCGAGGGTTTGGTTATGTATCTTGGTGTGGGTTTCTCCCCAGCGTTGACCGCTCAAGCGGTGGTTATGCGCTCGAGCGGGCTTGTGGCCGAGAGTTGAGTCGATGGGTGATCGCTCGAGCGAGGTGGTGGCAAAGATGTATGTCGGTAGAGGATCGCTCAGCGGTGGTTGCGCGCTCGAGCGAGGTTATGGCAGTGTGTTATGTCGGTTGGGAACCGCTCGAGTGGTGGTTGGGTGCTCGAGCGCTCGAGTGGTGTTAGCCTTTGAGATAGGCGTGGTTTTGTGGATGTCAAGTTATGTGACAGGTGGCGTCGCGATGTGAGATTATATATAGCTATGTGCTTTATAACTAGTTTTGTGCATTTATAATTCTCATTTATTTATGCATGAGCTAAGACAAAAATGTTGTCTTACGTGATATTGGGTTGCATGTGACGTGTTTGTGAAACATAGCGATAGTACGTAGGTTTATGCATTTAATTTTTGGTTAGATTATGCATGGATGTATGAAATGTGATAGATGAACATGTGTGGTTCGATGATATGTTAGCCTTGGCTAACGAAGGATAAAAACGTGGTCCGATGTTATCTTTGGCTAACGATGCATGTGTGTGTGTGTGTGCGTAAATCGGGTGGAAGGAAACGTGGCCCTAACGATGCACCTGGGTGTGGGTATCAGAGGGACGAAAATGTGGTCCTAATGATATGCGTGCATGAGTGTCTGAAGGACGGAAACGTGGTCCTAAAGACGTGTGTGGGTGGGTATCTGAAGAACAGAAACGTGGTCCTGACGATGCTAGTGTGTGTATCTAAAGGATAAAAACGTGGTCCTGACGATGCGTGGGTTTGCTACGGTCCCTCAGGTTAATCCCCGTAAACGTGGTTGGTTAGCTTCGTCCAACGGTTATGGAAATCCGTAAAGAACTTTGGTTAGCTTCGTCCATCAGTTGTGGAAATCCATACATAAGCTGGTTGCCTCTGTGAATGGCGTTGTGTGGGTGCTTAGTACCCTCGTGTTGTGAACCTGTAAACTAAGTGGTTTGTCTTGCCATAACATCGTATAGAACTTGTCATTACCAAGCCAGTATGTGTGACTCAGGTTTAGGGTAATGGGCAGGAGTCTGTAGTTGTTACCCTTAAACGTGATTTTATTATTTTCCCTTAACTGTGGCATGATATCTGTTAGGATGATATGCATAGTTTCAAGGATGGAACGTGATCTTAAAGATAGTGCGTGTGATGCATATCTGTTATGTGTTGGGTGTGTTGCTCATAGTGTGTTGAGCATAGTGCATGTGTTGCATGAGTAGTATGTTGGGGCTTGGTAGAGCCGACTTAGATATATATATCCATTTGCTGTATGTACATCTATATCTGTTATCTTTGGGACTCGTGCGAGTCGTATTTTCGAATAGTTTTATTGGCTCTCGTGAGGCGTGATCTAAAACTATTTTTCAACCGTTTTTAAGGCTTGAAAGAGAGTCTAAAGCTGTATCTCATTTTTCTTGCATGTTTAGCTTATATTGCATGTGTTGTTTAGGATCTGTTGAGCTTTGGCTCACGGTGTGGGATTTGATTTTCTTCAGATACCGGTCACGCAGATTGATCTGGAGGTGCCGGAGTGGCAGAAGATCTGTAGTCTTCCTTTTTGCTAGTTTTGTTACATGTATGTTGTAACATGTTTTCTGACATTAGGGCCATGTAATGTAAGCCGTTTGGCGATTATATACAATGCATGTATGATTTAATTTGAGAGTGTATTCTCGGGTTGGGTGCTATATTTAGTTATTTGTGGGTGTTTCACGTGGCCCAGAGTTTGGGGCGTGACACAAATGCAAATGCAAATATCAACGGAAAGTTTATAACAACAATGAAAAGTTTATAACAAGAACTATTGACATTTCAAGTTTAGCCCTCTTGTGATTTTATTTAGAAAACCAGTCCGCATCAGAGTCGCCAAAAAAAGATGCTGATGCTTTGATGGGAGTATATGGGCGATGCACCAAATATCTACTATTTTTAGAAAATATTATTTTTTCCATTGCTTTTTAAAATAAAAGTCCAAAATATCTTAGCATCCTTTTTGAAAAAAAGAGTCACCACTTGGTTTTTGAGAAAAATTAAGAAAAACAAAAATAAAACTGTGGGTCTTTTTAAAAAATGTAACTAGAGAAAAAGAGGGTTCGGGGGTTAGGATACGGAAAGAGAAAGTGTTAGGCACTCTTTTCGCCCAACCATAAGGTTGGTCTTTATTTTGTCAGTATTGATTTTTATTGTAAACTTTTTAAAGGTAACATATACAGAATAGATGATTAAAGAGAGTTCAAACAAAAGCGAACAATGAAACAAAAGTCTAACTACGATCCTAGGGTCATGCAACTTTGTTATTATTTATAGATATGCTACACGTATTGTTTGAGCAAAATAAAGTGAAAAATATGTAAATAAGTGGTAAACGAACTAGTAAGATTCTAAAGGTTATGCAATAATATTTTTGTCCCTATCATGTTGTAAACAAGCTGTATAGAATAGGCAAAAGAGACTTAAACATCATATTTAAGCTAATGGACATGCAAAAAACTCATGACCATAGCAACAAATGTAGCGGCTGTGACAAAAATAATCACACAATCGGCGACCGTGACAAACATACGGTTACCGCGAAGAACTAAATAAATATATCCCACAACTATGGTTTTTAGGAGGTATAAAAAGGGTATATACATTGCGCGTGGCTTAAAATAAGCAAAAATGAATAGGTTATACAGGACAAAGACCCTAACCAATTGGTTTTATGCTAGATCTACCATCTTTCATCCTCTATGCAGGCAATAACTCTAAACAGAATATACAAGATATCAAGATGAATAATAGAGAGCTTAAAACACATGTACATGCTACTAATCTCTTAACAAATGCACGGCTGTAACAAAGGGGGATGATGGCCATGACAAACATGAAGAAAAAAAAGGCAGTCGTAACATTTATACAACCCCAAAATCATATAAATATGAAGGTATATAGAATGGAGACCATGACCCATTTGGTCTAGGCCAGATCTACTGTTCATTACCCGATAGAAAACTAAATAGAGATATAGAAAGAATATAATACTAAACAGAGCCACAGAAGGATGTACAAACTTAAAATAAACAGATAGCATAGGGGTTTGAAAAGGGTTTTGCATTTCTGGCCTTAAAATAATGTCATGGCCATAATAACAAAATGTTGTGACCCTCCATATAAAAAGGCAAAAATGTACCGATGTATATAAAAATGACACGGCCGTCACTGTGGGTTTAACAGAACATATAGCCGTGTGTAGCGTCGGGATTTTGGAGGTTTTGAAAATGGTCAAAAATATGGGGTTCAAAAGATGTTTGGAAAGTATTTTAACACCTTGAAAATCAAATTTTAAAAACTCTTTTTTTGTTAGAAATGGAGTTGCCACTTAATTTTTGAGAAAAACCAAGAAAAGCAAAAATAGCTACTGATCTTTAAAATATTTAACAAGAAAAAGAGGGTTCATGGGCTAAGGTACGAATTAAGAAAGGCGTTAGGCACCCCGTTCGCCCAACAATAAGGTTGGTCTCTACTAATCATCATTGGTTCTTTAGTAAGATTTCTTAAATGAATGCGAATAAATAAAGTGGAGGAAAAGATGGAACATCCAAAATCAAGTATAGAAAATATATTACATGTGTATATAGAACGCCAAAAAAATAAGTAAAGAAAAGGTAAAATCATAAGTCCTATGGTATGCAATTCTAACTAAAGGATACATGGAGCACTCCCATATGCAATTTCACCAAAATAAACTAAGCTATCATGATTCAAATAAAAGAATAAAAATATACTAAAAATTGTTAAAATTACCTAAACATGAATTGCTACAAAATAAGCTAATCTATTCTAAGCATGGTTTCAAAGAAAATAACAAAGACATGTATGTTATTAAAATAAACTAAGTTAGTATTAACATGATAAACTTTTAATAGAAGAAATACTAAATGTAGAATAAGATATGCATAAAATAGAAAATCTTACATTAAAAGGAAGCTTTCTAACAAAGAAATCAGAAAAATGAGAAAGAGTTTACAAAAGAAAATGCTTATTAAACTAATAAAAAGAAAATTTAACTATTTATATTTTACATTTTTAAACAAAACACAAGAAAAAGAAAAAAAAAGAAATGAAATGAACAAATGAGTTTCAATTATTATTAAAAGAGAAAATTATACTACCATTTAAAAATAAAAACTAACTTAAAAGATTTTTTGTAATTTTTGAGTTTAACAAAATAAAAGAATAAAAGGAATATTATAGAAGAAAAATAAAGCTAATAAAAAAAGAAAATAAAAAAATTAGAACATTATAAAAAAAATAAAACTAACAATAAAAAGAGAAAAGAAAAGTAAAGAAAATAAATACTAATAAATGAACATTAAACTAATTATTAAGAAGAAATAAAAGAAAATAAGTACAACTATTTAATTAGAATATATGAATGTAATATTGGCAGTTACACTCACATTTTGTAAGTGCCTTTATTATAAAAATTAACAATATTAACAAATTGTAATTGTTAGAAATGTAGCACTATTTAATAATTTAATAAGCTTAATGCAACAAAATCACTAAATTCAGGTAAACAAGCTAAGCAAAATTAAACAAACTAAACAAGCTAAACATATGAATTTTAATTATTAAAATAACTATGTAAGCAATATTAAATAAATGAAATAATGAAATTAACCCGGTCACTCCAAATAGGTAGAAAATAGAGATAAAAAGATCAGGGATCCAAGTAAAGTACCTGGATCGCTAAGGAATCCTCGAGTCGGGGAATGGCAATGAGCAATTCGACCCTTGAGCGATGATCCAAGCTAGGGTTTCAGAACTTCAGTACCAGGGGTTCGGCTCTTGGTATTTCAGCAGGGTTTCGGCGTCGGGGCTCGGATTGCTCGGCAACTAAATAGAGCTTCTCTCACTAAACTTCTCTCTAAAATTCTCTCCTGAAAACGTACGCTGGGATACGATATTTATAGAATTCTTCAACCAATGAGATGTTGACACATTTTGGGACACGTCAGGCCATTTGGAGTTGGCAGTCGCCAGGTCATGAGTTTGCGATCGCCATGTTAGAAAAGGTTCTAAGAAGTTCTTTTAGCTAGGGTTTTCAAGAGGTTCTATTGATGGTCGCTACAATGAACATGGCAGTCGCCACAAAAAGTAGAAATTTTTATAAGGTTCTATTGGCGATCACCATTTTATTGGTATAAAGGTTTTGATGATTGGATTCAAATACTGAGCTTGGATCACTTCCCGAGAATCGTACTGAGGCACCATTCCAACTGTTTTCGTCATCGAATTCACCTAAGATTGGGTGGGGTCAAATTGGGGTGTCTACAGTTGCCCCTCTTTGATATAACTTACATAGCAGCACGTGATGCAAGTTATACCAAAGACCCAGTGACAACAACCATTTGGTCGTACTCGAATTTTCGTCGAACTGCCTACGTACCCATTTGCTAGGAATCAGACCAAAACGTAGTTCTTGAAGTGAAATGCAAGGATGCAAGATGCTAAACATGATGCGGATGCTAACATAATGTAAACACTGCTATAAACATCGATATGATCAAACAAATCCTAGAGATCGAGTAAAGATATAAAGGGAGCTCAAACAAACAAGTCAAAGATCGAGTCAAAATCTAAGAACTCGACTGGGGATAAGATAATCAAGAGGATCGAGTCAAGATCCTATAAACTGCCATAACTGGGAAGGAGACAACGAATTGATCGATTGAGTCAAGACTTAACAATTTGGAACGATAACGGGATAAGGATAACTAAAAAGTCGGGTCAAGACTTTGAAACCATCCTTATTGGAGAGAACCACGGATTAATAGGTCGAGTCAAGACCTAAAAATTCGGGACAAAACACGGGATAAAAATAATTAAAAGCTAAGTCACGGCTTAAAATTAAATTTATCGGAAGAAGGGACCACGAATTAATAAGTCGAGTCAAGACATAAAAATTCGGGATAAAACACGGGATAAAAATAATTAAAAGCGAAATCACAGTTTAAAATTAAATTTATCGGGAGAAAACACCACGAATTAATAGATCGAGTTAAAACCTAAAAATTTACGAGGAAGTACGGGATAAAAATAATTAAACACCAAGTCACAGCTTAAAATTAAATTTATCCAAAGAGAACCTCAAACATATAAGGATTAAATAAAAAATACACAAATTATTTGTGTGAAACACACAAAATCATTTTTTCAAGGAAATACGCAAATTTAAAATCACACAAAAATTTCTTGAAATATTTTTGGAAAACACCCAAGATTTTTTTAGAAGAACACACAAAATAAGAAAAATTATTTTTAAGGAAATTTTTTTAAAAAAAATCATTTTTGCAAACAAAAATATTTTTTGAAATAACACACATGAAGTCAATAAAAAATAAACACACAAGTAAAATAAACACACTAAAAGAACAAAACACGAATAACAAAACTCCCAAATAGCCTCTCTAGAACCCTAAAAATGATGTGACTGTTAACAACTTGGCGACCGCCGAGCCGTTTCTCCTCTGACATGGCAGTCGCCACCTTTAAACCCCTACAACATGGCGGTCGCAGCGTGTCCGTTCAAATACCTAGCGGTCGCCATAACTGAAGGTGGCGACCACCATCTTCAAACACGCATAAGGCCCTTGAGGGGCGTGGATCAGGTTCATTCGCTCATTCCACTCTCTCTCTATCTTTCCTACTCCCTTAGTTTCTCTCTAAACTTCGCCACCTTCAAATGCGCATAAGGCCCTTGTGGCGCGTGGATCAGGTTCATTCGCTCATTCCACTCTCTCTCTCTCTAGCTTTCCTACTCCCTCAGTTTCTCTCTATCCATTATCTGCTTGCTGACCTCTTCTTTTTGTAGGTGTGGACTTATGAGTTCCTTGGGCTTCACGTCCTAGTGAACTCCTCAGCAGACCCTCTAGTTATTTCCCGAGCGGCCCAGTGGTCCCGAGGCCTGGAGGGAAGGACATTGACCGCTTTCGAGTATCATTGGACTGGCTTACCCCTGACCAGGTATTTTTACTTACTGTTCTCTATATCATACTGTTCAGTATATTATCCACTGCATTGTACTACACTACACTGTACTATTTCTATTCACACGGATCATTGCACACTGAATATCATACTGTACTGCATTCACTGCTTACTATTTATTATATTACACTATACTTTGAATTGCTACAAGTCCACTCAGATGTTTGGCGGGGAGTGGAGGATCGGGTCGGCGTAGACCTGATGTGCAGTCGGGACCTCACCTCGAGGCAGATCCTACTAGAGGGTCCATTCGGTAGGGAGTACTATCTCGGAGAGCAAGTGGTCTGCCAATCGCTCGACCTTGATCACTTTAGGATACTGGTGGTCCCACCAGTTCGTATGCGCTGGATCGATCTCCCAGGCTGCGTTGACCTGCACTTGGAGATGGTGGGGACTCACGTCTCGGAGCTGCTGGTGCCGAAGGGTGACTACACAGCCTAGGCCCGGGCACACTTATTAGGACCACTAGGACCCAGCCCGACTGGCCCTGGTGGCAGGAGAAGAGGATGGGCACCGGAGGCTGCTGATGCCAATGCTGGTGGAGCTGCTGCTACCGTTGGAGGAATGAGGGGCCCAGAGATTCCATGGGATATCCAGACTATGGCATACGGCTTCCCCTTTCCTCTGTCGATCCCCGTTCTGCCAGCACCAGAGTTTAGGGCTGAGATCGGGTAGGTTTGTCTTTTACTCTACCCCCATTTCTTTCAATTACTATTCTACTTGTCTGACTTCCTTGAACTATTTTTCTTTTATTCTTTGTAGATTGACCAGGCTTGGTTAAACTGCACGATGCTGATGGTTACTGGCCTAAAAACACTGGTTTGTCAGATGGATTCCACTATGCGAGCAGCTGGCATTACTTTTACACCAGTGGCTATTGTGAGTATATTATACCTTCTTTCAGCTTTTCTGCACTTTCTTTCATTATTCTGTTATGAGTCTTACTTCTCTTTTGACAGCCTCCAGTACCACCTATTGTCATCATCCAGCCACAGGCTCTTGCTCCTTCTCCTACTCCAGTCCCAACCCCAGTTCGAGGCCGTGGATCCCGCACCACCTCCTCTAGAGCTCGCTCTAGGGGATCTATCTCTTCTTCCAGGAGTGGCTCCAAAGCCATATCTTCTTCCTCCGGCAGTGATGGTGATGATAGCAATGATGTCGTTAGACTCTTCGAGGACGTCAGCTCAGACGAGGCCGATCCTTCCTCCCGCTGGGTCCTCTCGAGGCTTCATTGAGAGAGAGAGAGATTTCCCCCAGTTACATTTACTTTCATGACACATTCAGATAAACTTAATTTTTATACATTTTGGTTTTCATGGGCCTGCGTGCCCCAACTTGATACATTTATAGGCCTGCATGCCCCTATTTTCTGGTTATTAGGTATGGGTGCCCCAGTTTATATTATGCTACATTCTACCATTTTTTGATGCATTTTTGGGCCTTCGTGCCATTTATTACTTGATATTCATCTACTGTATAATTCTCCTTTATTTTCTGCTCAAACTGTCTTTGGATGTATGATACAAATGTCAAAACTTACACAAAATACAAAAACCACAAACTAATACATGCCCGCCACCTTTTAACATGGTGGTCACCATAATATAACATGGCGGTCGCCTAGTCAAAGGGATAATGTTACTATACGGTGCCCTTTTAAGTTGTCGATCGCCTACTCCAAGGTGGCGGTCGCCATATTTATTGTAATTTTTACTGCTTTTTCGATCTTTAGCCTTCTAATGCCTTATAAATACATCCTTGGAGGCCCCATTTTCTGTTACTCTCACTCAGATGGCTGGTCTCCTTTCCACATGGATTGAGGCATTCTCCCATATCGAACGTTTAAATTTTGCCCCTTTCGGTATCAACTCCTTGTTTTCTCTAATGGCCGTAAAGATTGATAGGCCATTATTGAAAGCTGCCGCTCAATTATGGGATTCGCAATCCCACGTCTTCTGGTTCGGTCTTGAAGAGTTATGCCCCACTGTGGAAGAATTTGCTACTATCCTAGACCAGACTCCGTGAAGCTCTATTGTTGTTCCCACTCTCTTCCTTTCGGCTCGACAGCAGGTGATGAAACTCTGTGGCCTGTCTAGGATGGAAGTTTTTGTTTTGGCATCAGGTGACTGCCTTGACATTCCATGGTTCATTGAGAGATTTTATCCTACCAGCGACCTTAACAACCTAGACTTTTAGCTATGGTGTCGTTATGCCCTTTGTTTCTGTTTTCTTGCCCAGTATCTTCTCATCCCTTCTAACGGGAGAGTTAGTTGCGCACTGGTTGACATCGCGGGTCAGATGTGGATGGGAAAGGACTCTGTACCACTTATCCTAGCCGAGACATTGTTGGGTCTAGATTCTGTTCATCGTGATGAAACCACTACTTTTGCTGATAACCCCTTGCCTCTTCAGGTAAGCTCAAACCTTTCTCTTTGTCATACTGCAAGGCTTTTCTCTTACTGATATAACTTTTTTTGTAGATCTGGCTAATGAAAAAAGTGAATCTTATGCAAAAACTACCTACTGATAGACACAATGCTACAGCTTTCCTTTATCGCCCTTACTACCAGATATGCAGCACCGAAACAACCTAGCAACAGTACCTCTCATTTCTGACTAGCTCAGATATTACTTGGCAGTGCCCCTGGTGGTGGATTCCTACCATGACTCTGACTACCATGGATCACCCCGGTGTCTTACTGATTGGTCTGCGTCATACTACTTTCTATTATCCTCATCGAATCATGCGGCAGTTCGATCATAGTCAGGTCATCTTTCACAGTATTCGAGGCCATTTATTTTCATCTGCACTGTGGGCCCCGTTCTTAACATTATATCAAGATGTCTGGCCGTCTCGTTCACGGATGGAGATGCAGGAACTACAGTATCACGAGCTTTCTAATGAGTACAGGACATGGCTGATGCAGGATGGGGAGAAGAAGGATAAAGAAGAAGGGAAATAGGCAGCAAAAAAGGAGGAAGATTTGAGACCTCCTGTTTTGTTTTAAAGATTTCATAACTTTCCTTTTGTTTTGTTTGTAGAGTTTGGGACTTGTGCGCCCTCTTTTTTATTTCCAAAACTTTGTAACTCCTATTAAAGTAATGAAAACTCCCGCTTTATGTTTAAGATGGTTGAAATTTATCCAAAGCTTTTCGGTTCAATTAAATGACTTTATTATCAAAATTTAAAAATAAATTTTCATTGATCTTAATCAGATTCAAAAATGGATAAAAATAAAGAATGTGGCTGGACTTCTAATAAGAAGCTGCTTACGTATCCCAAGAAAGTGGAATCATGCCTTAACATAGTTCGAGCTCGGCTTACTCTCAATATTGACACTCTTTTTGTGATGCCCTAACTCTTGCCAAGGTCACCCTTTCAGGTTTTCAACCTTGTGGGCTGCTCTAACTTTTGACTGAGCTGCCTCTTTAGTTTTTAACTCAGCGAGCTTTTATTTTATCTTTATTTTTACCTCAAGGATAGTACTTTTTGAGTTGGTCAAGGTTTACTGGAGTGGAGAACATATTGCTAACCCAATCCATAATGATGATTGCACCACTGGTCATGATGGTTTTGATGAGAAACAGTCCGAACCAGTTTGGCTTGAACTTGCCTCTCGGATCAAATATAGGAGCTTTGATTTCCTTTAGAACCAGATCTCCTTCTCTAAGACCCCGAGTCTTGACCTTTTTATTGAATGCTCGAGCTATCCTCCTTTGATATCCTTATATATGAAATAGAGCCTATAGCCTTCTTTCATCAAACAAGAGCAACTCTTCCATTCGGTTCCTCTGCCATGCTTCCTCTAGAATACTGGCCTCGGCCATTACTCTTAGCGAAGAGATTTCCATCTCAATGGAAAGTATGGCTTCCATCCCGTACACTAAAGAGTATGGCGTAGTTCCTGTTGAAGTTCTGATCGACGTCCTGTATCCCTAAAGTGCAAATGGTAAATGTTCTGGCCAATCCTTATATGAATTGATCGTATTTTGCAGGATTTTCTTGATGTTCTTGTTTGCTGCCTCAACTGCTCCATTGGTTTGCGGCCGATACGGTGATGACTTGTGGGCCACTATCCGGTATTCTTTGAAAAGATCCAAGACCTCTCCTTGAAAATGTGAGCCATTATTCGAGATAACCTCATAAGGGACCCCGTACCAACAAATGATGTTTTGCTTGATGAACATAGCCACATGAGAGGCTTTCAATACTAAATAGGAGGCTGCTTCCACCCACTTGGTAAAGTAGTCAATGGCCACTAAAATGAACTCGTGCCCATTTAACGCCTTCGGTGTTACCCTGCCGATTACATCAATGCCCCATACTCAGAATGGCCATGGCGACGTCAGGTTATACAATTGAGATGGGAGACCGTGCATAAGTTTTGCGTGAATCTAACATTTATGACACTTCCGCACGAACTGTATGCACTCTATCTCCTTTGTCATCCAAAAGTATCATTGTCGTAGGATTTTTTAGCTAACATGTTCCCACTCATGTGTGGCCCACAGACTCCTACGTGTATCATTTTCATTGGTTCTTGGCCTTCTTCAGTGCTAATACATAGCTTATTAACCCTAGAATGCCCTCGTTTGTACAATCTTCCACCGCAAATGACAAATTGTGCAGATAGTCTTCGTATCGCCCTTTTGTCCTTCTTGCTGGAAAACTTGGAATATTCTCCTTCTTCCACGAAGTTCTGGATGTCAAAATACCATGGAAAGTCGTCGATGTTGTCCTCAATTATGGTTGTCACCTCATATACCGACTTTCTCTTCTGTTCGATTATCAAAGGCCTCATTCGGACTTCAGGTGGTATGTCAATCATGGATGCTAAGGTGGCCAATGCGTCGGTGAACTTGTTCTGCAGTCTTAGCACATGGGTAAAGATCACTAATTCGAAACATGGTATTAGCTTCTCCAATCTTGATGATAGAGAATCAATGTCATATCCCTGACCTTTCATTCTTCTCTTGCTTGTGAAACCACCAGTGCCGAATTTTTGATGACTTCCAGCTTCCTTGCCCTTAGTTCTAAGGCCGCCTCCAATCCAGCTAAACATGCTTCATACTCAGCCTGATTGTTGGTAACTTCAAAATTGAGCTTTAAAGACAAAGGGGCGCTTGATTCGTCAGGAGTGACAAGCAGGACTCCTATTTCGTAACCATACTGGTTGGATCCACCATCAAAATATAGAGTCCACTTGTCATCCCTGACTTTCATCAACTGTTCATCAGGAAACTAGAACTCTGTATCTTCGTCTCCCTCAACTGGTTGGTCGGCCAAGAATTCTGCCACTGCTCCACCCTTGATTGACTTTTGGGTGACATATCTGAGATCGAACTCTGATAACAACAGCAATCATCAAGCCAACCTTACTGTTAGTGCCAACTTTTCAAATAGGTACTTCAACGAGTCCATCCGGGAGATAATATTCACCGTGAAAGACAGCATGTAATGCCTTACTTTTCAGGAAGGCCAAACCAAAGCCCAGCATGTCTTTTCCAATGGTGTATATCGTATTTCTGGTCCCGTTATCTTCTTTCTTAAGTAGTAGATAGCCTTTTCGATTCTAATTTCACCTTCTTGCGTCAACATACGTCCCATGGCTGAATCAGTCACTACAAGTAGAAGATCAATGGCCTATCAGGTTCGAGAGGAGCTAGAACAGGTTAATTTTGCAAGTACCATCATATAGCTTCAATGACGTCTTAGTGTTTCTGATCCCATTCAAAATTGACTCCTTTCTATAGCAGACGAAAGAGCGGTTCACAGGTAGTTGTCAATTTTTCTTTGATCTTCTCGCTCGGTCTTCGGAGGAGGCATTTCTAAAATTGCTTTGATCTTTAAAGGATCGACTTTAATGCCCTGTTGAGTGATCATAAACCCGAGCATCTTTCTGGCGATAACCCAAAATGCACACTTCTGTGGATTAAGCCGCATCTTGTATTTTTGAATTCTTTCAAAGAACTTTCGCAGCGCTACGATGTGGTCATCTCGATCCTTGAACTTGACTATCATGTCATCCACGTACACTTTGACCTCCTTATGTATCATGTCATGTAGTAAAGTAGTGGCAGCCCTCTGATAGGTTGCCCCTGCATTCTTCAAACCAAACGGCATTACACGATAACAATAAGTACCCCAGGGTGTGGTGAACGTCATCTTTTCTCTATCCTCGGGATCCATCAGAATCTGGTTATACCCGGAGAAGCCATCCATGAATGATAACAAGGCATGCCCCACTGTACTGTCTACCAAGACATCGATGTGTGGTAAAGGAAAATCGTCTTTTGGGCTAGCCTTGTTGAGATCCCAAAAATCTATGCAGACTTGAATGCGTCCGTCTTTCTTCAGCACTAGAACAATATTACCCACCCATTTTGAATACTCAGTTACCATCAGGAATCTAGCGTTGATCTGTTTGGTAACTTTTTCTTTATCTTCAGAGCTCATTTTGGCCGGATCCGTCTCAACTTTTGTTTGATCGGTTTAGCATCATGGTACAAGGGGATATGGTGTTGGACAATGTCAGAATCAAATCCGGGCATATTCTCGTAAGACCATGCAAATACATCCTTGAATTCCTTTAATAAAGTTATTAATTGTTCTCGTTCAACTAAAGATAAAGAAGAACCAATCTATACATTTTGTGGGTTAGTTTCATTACTCAAATTTATTAACAAAGTTTCTTCAATTACTAGTTAGGCACGTATTTCTTCTTATATTTTTATTAAAAACTTTATTTCTTCAGAGATATCCCTGTCGAATTTAAAATCGTCGAAAGTCGTATGAAATAAATCAAACAAAGCAGAATAACCAAAAATTTTGTTCATTTCAATGAAGGAAGACGGGATTACAAACTCGAAAGCATAAACAGGGAGAGGTGCACAAATAAACGTGCCCTCAACCACAAACTCTTACTCGAACTTGGACTCAGAATTGACAATATGCACATTACAAGACTCTAAGGTCCAATTTTTCACTTCTTTTATAGCCGCATCTACAATGAGCTTGGTGCAGTCAGTTGGTGTGCTAAAGCCCATTATGAAACAGTCTGGGTCAGTTACATGCAGCTATGCCATCTTTTCATTGAACAACACTCCCATGTCGATTCCATCAAGCTCGTCTGCCCAATCTTCCTCTTGGATCTTCTTTCCTTCCTCTTCCCCTTTCGCTGTTTCATCCTTTTTCGTATCGGATAATTGATGGCCAAAGAAAATTTCCAACCCTAGCAACTTTTGGTCGATTTCTTCATCTATCTATGGCTCCGGGAAGCCGCAGTACGAGAAATATTCTCCCTCTTTGATAAAGTACCAATTGAGTGTTCCTGAATAGTTGGCCTTCCATCCCCTTTTAGGCCCTTCTAAAGCTTCTTCCCAGGAAGTAGGACATTTGTCTCATCATTGTAATTAGTCTTAGGTTGATGTACATCTCTTCTTCATTCAATAGCATTTGCCCAGCCTGTGCTTCATCGAATCAGAAGCCACTTAGTGACACATCCCCTTCGTCATGTTGAACCTCCAAGAGAGTTGACCCTTCTCCTCTTGGGGTTGAATACTGTCTTCTCCATGGATGGTCAGAATTGCCCCATTCTTTATCAGTTTTAGCTTTTGGTGAAGAGTCGATGGTACTGCATGGATGTTTGGGTCGTGCAGCCATGGCTTGCCTAACAACAAGTTGAAAAAAGCCGGTATATCCAGTACGTGGAACTCAACCGATGTCTCCAGAGGCCCTACTGATAACGCGAATGATACCAGGCCTAACACATCTCTCCTCTAGTTATTGTAGGCCCGGACTCTTTGATTACTATGTGTGAAATGTTTTGGCTTTAGTCCCAAGAAAATTGCTGTTCTAAGCAGACAGACATTTAATGCGAACCCATTATTAATAAGAGTCATCAAGACCCACTTTTCCAAGAATTTAACGGTTATATGCAGGGTTTTGTTATGGTTCTTTCCTTTCACTGGCAGATCCTTATCAGAAAACGAAATAACTTTTGGCTCTACAGCTGGCAGAATGAGCCTAACGAGTTTCTCTGGGGTTGCATCAATCAAAATACTGGCTTTGTTCAAGACCTTCAACACAACTAGTCTATGTTTATGTGAGGCTATCAATAAGCCCCAAATGCTGACATTGGCCTGTGTCTTTTTAAGCAGCTTCAGCATAGCGTCATCCTCTTCTTCTTCTTCTTTCTCTTTCCCTTTCCCGCTTGACTACCCTTTTTCCAACTGAGTCGGCTTGTACTTTCGGTCTGTCTTACTTTGTCTATACATAGAGGGCTTTCAAATGCCTACATATCGTTTAAATCACTGACCGCTACCCATCCTTTCCTTTCCTCATCGTCCTCAATAGCCCACGTGTTATCAACCTCTTCCCAGATGTCTTCTCCGATGTACTCCACGTGTTGTTCCTGAGCAGCCCAAAAGTTAATCCACTCAACCCCATCTGATTTCAGCACGACCCTTAGTAACCAATAGGATTGCATCTCATCGATATATATCTCCTCCTCAAAAAGTTGGGGAAGAGTAATACCATCAAGCACGTAGCCAAACCCATAAGATCGTGCCGGATAATCCAGCGGCCAGTCTTCTTCCTCATTGCGTTCATCTTCTTCCTATTGGTTAGCTTGAATTGCCACATGATATCCTTCCCAAGCAATATCATTCCACTCCTCCATCATATCTCAGCCGTTTTCATTCATAATCAGTGAACAAATTGTCTAATCTTCGATAGGTAAAACATGAGGGTGTGGCAGACACGCTGAACAGATATACTGACTTGGATCTGGTGACAGTTCTAGAGTTATACAGTTTACCCCAGACTGCTTGGCATGGTATGCAAAGGATCTATAGTGACATTCGACTTTGGAGCAGTAGACGGCGAAGGGATCACTTATTAGGGTTGGTATACTGAAAATCATATTAATTGGCAAATATCGGGAATCTTAATGTTGAAAAAAATGATAAGCATTAAATAGCAAGAGCACAATGCTATATGGTCTTGAGATTATAGATCAGAGTGCAATTATAGTTCTTTAGTGATTTGAACTGTAATTCAGTGCTTTATGAAAATTGCAGAAATAGCTGCTGGTTTTCCATAATTGCAGATATGGCTATGAGGTTTGCTTAATTGCGAAAACCGTTGATACGCGTCTGTGTTTCACTGGAAGCCTTATTCATAATTACTCCTCAGGTTCCTGCTGTAGCCCTATAAATATGCGGGTAGACTGAACCAGTTTCATAACTTTTCTTCTAAAAGTAAAGCTGTTCTGATTCTGCCGGTACGAGTTCTCGAAGGATTATAGCTCACACTATATCCAAAAATCACATAAGGGAATACAGTGAAGATCTAACAGGAGTTTTAACTCAGATTCTAATCGTACTTGAAGATTCAACCGGTAAAAAAGTATTATTCTAAATTAATTTCGGGTGCATGGATTTTATTTTGATCGTTCGTCATCAAAAATTTTATCTGGACCCCATTTTAGCGTTTTCCCGTTCAGTTAATTTTTTTCGTTAATCGTTTGCAAAAGCAAATATCTTGGCAGTCTTGCCTCCAACAATTAGTATCAGAGCCGTTTTGTTTTTTATTTTTGGTTATCGGGGCTGGGTAGTTTTAGAATTGTTGCTAACTTTGTTTTGCAGGCATTCTAATCCCGATTTTCTGATCATTATTTATTTTTTATGTTTGATTGAATGATGATTAATTTTTTTTAATCACAGGGGTTGATCGTGATAGATTGAATGTGAGCCTTCGGGACATAAGATCGATGTAATAGCTACCTTTATGTTTTTAAATATCTGTTTAAATTATTCAAGAACATGTTGAATATGTCTAAGAACACGAAGAACGGAGACGACACTGGTAGTGGTTCGGGTTTTAACCGGCCACAGATCGCGGTAAGGTTTTAATGGTTTTAAATAGTTTTTTTTGGTGAATTTTTTTACAGTATTTATATATATATAAAATAATAAAAAACAAGTCAAAAATAGCAAGAAAAAATCACCAAAATAGATATTCAACCTGTTCTTAAATAATCTAAATAGATATTTAAAAACATAAAGGTAGCTATTACATCGATCTTATGTCCCGAAGGCTCACATTCAATCTATCACGGTCAACCCCTGTGATTAAAAAAAAATAATCATCATTCAATCAAACATGAAAAATAAATAATGATCAGAAAATCAGGATTAAAATGCCTGCAAAACAAAGTTAGAAAGCTCTCATTCGAGCTCCACCAGCCACTGCCGGCGCCGCCCTTGCCGTCGCCTCATTCGAGCTCCATTTTGACGAGTTTTATACCGTTGGAAAGCTCTCGAAGTATAGAATTTTTTTGTAAAAATTTTTACTGGAAAACTACTTAGAAAATGGCTGAAAAAATGGCCCGAACCTCAAAAAACGCTGCTGCCCGCCAGAGCACTGCACAGCCAACTTGTCGAGAGCTTTCTTTTGATACAAATTACGTCGAAAACCAAGTTCGGAAAGAGGTTAAAAAAGCCCCGAGAAGTTGGCAGCGCAGTGCTCTGGCGGGCAGCAGCATTTTTTGAGGTTCGGGCCATTTTTTTAGCCATTTTTTGAGTAGTTTTCCAGTAAAATTTTTTACAAAAAAATTCTATACTTCGAGAGCTTTCCAACGGTATAAAACTCATCAAAATGGAGCTCGAATGAGGCGACGGTAAGGGCGGCGCCGGCAGTGGCTGGTGGAGCTCGAATGAGAGCTTTCTAACTTTGTTTTGCAGGCATTTTAATCATGATTTTCTGATCATTATTTATTTTTCATGTTTGATTGAATGATGATTAATTTTTTTTAATCACAGGGGTTGACCGTGATAGATTGAATGTAAGCCTTCGGGACATAAGATCGATGTAATAGCTACCTTTATATTTTTAAATATCTATTTAGATTATTTAAGAACAGGTTGAATATGTCCAAGAACACGAAGAACGGAGGCGACGCCGGCAGTGGTTTGGGTTTTAACGGGCCACAGATCGCGGTAAGGTTTTAATGGTTTTAAAAAGTTTTTTTGGTGAATTTTTTTACAGTATTTATATATATATATAAAATAATAAAAAACAAGTCAAAAATAGAAAGAAAAAATCAGCAAAATAGCCCGGTTCTGGCGGCTTTGTCGGCGACGGTTTTTATGATTTTTCTGGCTATTTTGGGACTATTTTTTGGGAAGTTTTTAAAACATAAAATAGCAGTAAAATATACCTCAAAATATTGTCAAAAACTACAAAACAAACTGGGCCAAATAGTGCATTAAAATAAAGAAAAAAAAAGTAGTGTTTTTTTCTAGCGGCGACGGCGCTACAGCAGCAGCTTCCAGGCAATTTTTTGATAGTTTTTTGGGATGTTTTTGATCATATTTTTTTGACAAAAAGATTCTAATTTTTAAGAGCTTTCTAACGTTATAAAGTATGTCAAAAACGGAGTTCGAATGAGGCCGAAACTGCCTCAGGAAGTTGGCGGTTAAAAGCGGCGGCGTTGTGAGCCGCGGCACTATGTTCTAGGCAATTTTTTTTGGCAATTTTTTGAGCTATTTTTGAGTATATTTGGTTATATAAAAATAGTACTTGTCGAGAGGTTTCTTTTAATACAAATTACGTCGAAAACCAAGTTCGGAAAGAGGTCAAAAAAGCCCCGAGAAGTTGGCCGCGCAGTGCTCTGGCGGGCAGCAGCGTATTTTGAGGTTCGGGCCATTTTTTCAGCCATTTTCTGAGTTGTTTTCCAGTAAAAAATTTTACAAAAATATTCTATACTTCGAGAGCTTTCCAACAGTATAAAACTCATCAAAATGGAGCTCAAATAAGGCGACGGTAAGGGCAGCGCCGGCAGTGGCTGGTGGAGCTCGAATGAGAGCTTTCTAACTTTGTTTTGCAGGTATTCTAATCCCGATTTTCTGATCATTATTTATTTTTCATGTTTGATTGAATGATGATTAATTTTTTTTAATCACAGGGGTTGACCGGAATAGATTGAATGTGAGCCTTCGGGACATAAGATCGATGTAATAGCTACTTTTATGTTTTTAAATATTTGTTTAGATTATTTAAGAACATGTTGAATATGTCCAAGAACACGAGGAACGGAGGCGACACCTGCAGTGGTTCGGGTTTTAACGGGCCACAGATCGCGGTAAGGTTTTAATGGTTTTAAATAGTTTTTTTTGATGATTTTTTTTACAATATTTATATATATATATAAAATAATAAAAAACAAGTCAAAATAGCAAGAAAAAATCACCAAAATAGCCCGATTCTAGCGGCTTTGCCGGCGACAGTTTTTATGATTTTTTGGGCTATTTTGGGAATATTTTTTGGGAAATTTTTAAAACATAAAATAGCAGTAAAACATACCTCAAATTACTGTCAAAAACTACAAAACAAGTTGGGCCAAATAGTGCATTAAAATAAAGAAAAAAATAGTAGTGTTTTTTTCTAGCGGCGACGGCGCTACAGCAGCAGTTTCCAGGCAATTTTCTGATAGTTTTTTGGGCTGTTTTTTATCATATTTTTTTGATAAAAAGATTCTAATTTTTAATAGCTTTCTAACGATATAAAGTACGTCAAAAACGGAGTTCGAATGAGGTCGAAACTGCCTCAAGAAGTTGGCGGTTAAAGGCGGCGGCGCTGTGAGCCACAGCAGTCTGTTCTAGGTGGTTTTTTTTGGAAATTTTCCGAGCTATTTTTGAGTATATTTGGTTATATAAAAATAGTAATTTTCGAGAGCTTTCTTTTGATACAAATTACGTCAAAACCCAAGTTCGGAAAGAGGTCAAAAAAGCCCCGAGAAGTTGGCTGCGCAGTGCTCTGGCGGGCAGCAGTGTTTTTTTTAGGTTTGGGCCATTTTTTCAGCCATTTTCTGAGTAGTTTTCCAGTAAAAATTTTTACAAAAAAATTCTATACTTCGAGAGCTTTCTAACGGTATAAAACTCGTGACATGGTGCTCGAATGAGGCGACGGCAAGGGCGGCGCCGGCAGTGGCTGGTGGAGCTCAAATGAGAGCTTTCTAACTTTGTTTTGCAGGCATTCTAATCCCGATTTTCTGATCATTATTTATTTTTCATATTTGATTGAATGATGATTAATTTTTTTTAATCACAGGAGTTGACCGTGAGAGATTGAATGTGAGCCTTCAGGAGATAAGATCGATGTAATAGCTACCTTTATATTTTTAAATATCTATTTAGATTATTTAAGAACAGGTTGAATATGTCCAAGAACACGAAGAACGGAGGCGACACCGGCAGTGGTTCGGGTTTTAACGGGTCACAGATCGCGGTAAGGTTTTAATGGTTTTAAATAGTTTTTTTTGGTGAATTTTTTTTTAGTGTTTCTATATATAAAAAATAATAAAAAATAAGTCAAAAATAACGAGAAAAAAATCACCAAAATAGCCCGGTTCTAGCGGCTTTGTCAGCGACGGTTTTTATGATTTTTTGGGCTATTTTGGGACTATTTTTTGGGAAGTTTTTAAACTATAAAATAGCAGTAAAATATACCTCAAAATACTATCAAAAAATACAAAACAAATTGGGCCAAATAGTGCATTAAAATAAAAAAAAAAATAGTAGTGTTTTTTTCTAGCGGCGACGGCGCTACAGCAGCAGCTTCCAGGCAAGTTTCTAATAGTTTTTTGGGCTGTTTTTTATCATATTTTTTTAACAAAAAGATTCTAATTTTTAAGATCTTTCTAACGATATAAAGTACGTCAAAAACGGAGTTCGAATGAGGCCGAAACTACCTCAGGAAGTTGGCGGTTAAAGGCGGCGGCGCTGTGAGCCGCGGAAGTCTGTTCTAGGCGGTTTATTTAGCAATTTTCCGAGCTATTTTTGAGTATATTTGGTTATATAAAAATATTACTTTCCGAGAGCTTTCTTTTGATACAAATTACGTCGAAAACCAAGTTCGGAAAGACGTTAAAAAAGCCCCGAGAAGTTGGCTACGCAGTGCCCTGGCGGGCAGCAGCGTTTTTTGAGGTTCGGGCCATTTTTTCAGCCATTTTCTGAGTAGTTTTCCAGTAAAATTTTTAACACAAAAATTTTATACTTCGAGAGCTTTCCAACGGTATAAAACTCGTCAAAATGGAGCTCGAATGAGGCGACGGCAAGGGCGGCGCCAGCAGTGGCTGGTGGTGGTCCGACGGTTTCTCTCTCCCGGGGTTGCTTTGTGTTAATTTTCTGATGTATACGGGACTGATATGATATATCAGTATTGTAGACACCCCAATTTGACCCCGCATAATCTTAGGCGAATCCGATGATGAAAACAGATGAATTAGTGCCTCGATATAATCCTCGGGAAGAGATCCAAGCTCGGTATTTGAACCCAGAACCTTCGAACCAATGAAATCTTGTCGAGCCATCGAAACTTGCTGCCCAAGTAAGGCGACCGCCAAGTTGCATTGTGGCGACCGCCATGGAACTTTGTAGAAACCCTAGCCAAAAATGGCGACCGCCACCTTTCATCATGGCGACCGCCATAGAACTCTGTGGAATCTTTAAAAAATATGGCGACCGCCAACTTGCATTGTGGCGACCGCCAACTCCAAATGACCTAACGTGTCCCAAAACGTGGCAGCACCTCCTTGGTTGAAGAATTTTATAAATATCGTACCCCAGCGTTCGTTTTCAGTACGAATTTTAAGTGAGAGAGACTCTGCCAGCATATCGATCAATCCCGAGCCCTGACGCCAAAACCCTACCGAACCTCCGACCGACGTTGAAGTCTTGCTTGGATCCTTACCTGAAGATTGGATCAGTGAAGCACATTCTGAACTTGAGGATTCCCCGGCAATTTAGGTACCACGTTTGGATTCCCGATCTTTCTAAACTCCGCTTTCTCTCTCTTGGAGTGATCGGGTTAATTTCCAACTTCAATTCACATTTCCTGTCCATTCAAAGTCTTATTTATTCCCTGTAATTTGATTATTCTCTTTAATTGTTTAGTTATTAATTTCTTCACATTCACACTAAGTACATTGTCTTTCTCTTTCTTATTTTTATTACTTCATCAATTTAGTGCTAAAATATCCTTGCAATTACAACTAATTAATGTTATTAATTGTTATAATAAGGTCCTTACATTTATGTGAATATAGTAATTAATACTATATTTTACATTTAAGCTAGATAGTTATTTTTAATTTCTTTTATCTTTCAGCATTAATTTAATTTTCTTTACTAATATTGTTTTGATTTCTGACGACTACATGTTTGTGTTGCATGACCCCTGCCCTCCCACTCCTCATAATGGATCCATCGAATTGGAGATCCAGGCTTATGACAAGTGGGTGAAAGCTGATCGAATGGCTAGCTGTTACATCCTTCATCTACATTGGATGTTCTGCAAAGCCAGCATCAGTTTATGGCATCTGCAGCTAAGATCATGTTGAACCTTACAGAAATATTTGGTGATCAGGGTCGGACAGCAAGGCAGGTGACCATGAGAGCTCTAATGAACACGACCATGGCTGAGGGTACACCTGTAAGGGAGCATGTTTTGAAGATGATCAGTCTTCTTAACGAGTTGGAGGTCCTTGGAGCAGAAATCGATGCGGAATCACAAATCGATATCCTGCTCCAGTCATTGCTTCATTCATTTCAACAATTCTGACTAAACTACACTATGAACAAACTAGATTTTTTTTTGGCAGAATTATTGAAAGAACTACAGGCAGCAAAAGGTGTTATCCGCAAGCTAACTCATGCATTTGTTGCTAAAAAGGCTTCTACTTCTAGGCCAAGAGGTGGAAAAAAGAAGAAGAAAGGGCAACAACAGGAAAATGCAACGAAGGTTGGCAAAGCTAAGCCATCACTTACCAAGGCGAAGGTAAGGCGCCTAAGGGCAAGTGGTATTTTTGTCAGAAGCCGGGACACTAGAATAGGGACTGTCCTCACCGGAAGAACAAACAAGCTGCAGGTATTGCCTTTTCTCTGGTAGTTGAATCATGTTTAGCGGTTGTATCTACGAAAATCTGGTGTGTAGATACG
>JAOTRH010365157.1:0-36088 GCA_034768845.1 Heliamphora exappendiculata | reverse complement strand
GGTTGTCGCCTTTAGTTTTGCTTAGTAGTCTTGGTGCTAGATTACTTTTGGGTTGCATTGAGTTACTTTTGTTAAATATATTTCCATGAAGTCTTAACTTTCGGCGACTGTATTCTTGCAGGCTACTGGCCCCATATATTTCTTCTGGTATTTTTTTGGGAAATTTTGAACCTATGGCTGAAGGGCTATAAGGTTATTGTTCTTGATGTCCCTTTGTTGTTTGAAGCCAAGATGGACAAGTGGACAAAGCCCATTATTGTTGTATGGGTTGATTCTGAAACACAGCTTCAACGACTCATGGCAAGAGACAGAACATCACAGGAAGAGGCCACAAACAGGATACAAGCTCAGATGCCTCTAGATTTGAAGAAGACCAAGGCAGACATAGTGATTGACAACACTGGATCGCTAGATGACTTGAACGTATGTTTTTGGAAAATATTATTCTAGGTCACAAAGCCCTTGACATGGACTGAATTTGCTCTTTCCAGACAGGGAGCTTTTGTGGCTTTTATATCAATTTTTGTTGGTGTTCTCACATGCAGGAAAACTTTACAGTGGCTGTGATTTTAGCAATTATGATGGATTTATTTAGCATTTTGTCTCATTTATATATAACCAAACCAAACCAAACCAAGCCAAGCCAAACTAAGCTTTTATCCCAATCAATTGTCTCAATGATATGTATTGTTACTTTAAATTGGGCTGTATAGATTATGTAGTCATGGAAATTGAAGTTTTTGTCCAATTTTCTAGGTTCTTCTTCTGTTCATATATGAATTCCTTGAAAACAGACAATGCTCTTATTTAGGAGGGGTTAGGATGGGCCTAACCGTTCATTCATGTATTTTAAGGTGGGAAAGGCAGTTCGGTCATGATGGCTTGGAATCCAGAACTGCCTGGGTATCACATTTAAATTTAACTTTTGTATACTAGTAAAATTATGAAATTTGGCATGAATTGTAAATGTAGTTAGTTAGCAAGGTAGCAAACATTTTAATCAAAACATAATCATATTTGGAGATTAGAGCACAAAAAAAAAAAAAAAACACAACTCCCAAAGGTGGCTTTATCTTCCAACACAAATCAAACCATACAACATAACATATTCGGGTTTTCAATAGGCTTACCCTCAACCTCCTGATACCACTAAGGGTTTTTAGTAGGATTGCCCTTAACTTCAACCGTGTGTGTTATTGTGTATATTTAAGTTGCATATATATAAGAGATACCTATTGCTCACTAGGTCGTGGAGAATGTGACCAAATAGGAGAACCCAACTGCTCACTGTTATGGATGTCATCTCCCACCGACCCCCTAATTATTCGATGCCCACTAAATGCATCCGGAACTTACAATATGGTGGGTGTCATCTTCTATGCATGAGTGTATGAAAAAGAATGGTTTAGCAATAAATGTAATTTTTTTTAATTCCACCTGTCTAGAGCCATCTATACCTTGTGACACCAAAAATCAATCTGAGCCTTCATTTGCTCGATTTGTGTGTTGAATTCACCAAATCATCCCTAACCCTAAAAAATTCAAAAAAAAAAAAAATAATAAAATTGAACAGCAATAATTTTGAAGGATCACATCTACGGCTATGAAACTCTCCGTTTGTAAGTCATAAAAATGTAAAATCTCAACAGATGAAAGTGAATTGAAGTTAAAAGGGAGTTAAAAGGAGTCATTAGCTCAGCTGCTTGATCCCATCCATGCCATTTCCAAATGGATCTGCGGCATACATATTTAGTCCTCTTGCCCATCCAGGTGCCCCTCCTTTAAGTGAAGACACATTAAGAACAAACCTGCCCAACCCAAAGGGGGAAGACAAGTCAAAATAGTCCTGATCATATGAACTGATTCAACATATCAATTAAACCACACAATGTAGTTACGTCATTTTAACAAGGTATCCGAACTGGCCTCCATACTTTAAACAACATTTAAGCAAAAGTTTATGCAATCGTGCAATTAACATGACAAGCAAAATTTTCTCAACTATTTCTGTCACAACCATTTGGGCTGGAGAAGAATCCATAAAAGAAAATCATCATAAACATTCAAGAAAATAAAATTAAACAAATGAAAAAAATAAATAAAAACAATAAAGAGGAAGTCATTTCACAGGACCTTGTTTTGTCTGCAATTGTATCATACATTTCCCTTTTTTGTTGTACCTACAACAAGGTGGCTGATTATAGAATGCACAATAAAATATGGCAAGGCTACATAGCTAATGTTATTGAAAGAAAGATCTTTTTTTCACTTTACCAAAAAAGATTAAAGGAACAAAGATTTAAAATTTTAAGAGTCTAGGCAGTTACCTTAGAATGGTAGAACATATATTCAATTTTTGAATACTGATTCCGATACCATGTCCCAGGGCCCAAATCTCATTTTCTCCTGCAATTTATATAAGCAATCATCTTTATACAAGTTAGACTATTGGAGAATAAATTAGGGAGCTACAATAAATGTAATAATTAAGGTGGTTAAAAGACCAAGGCCAAAAGACACTAACCCATCAGATTAATTAATGAAGAAGACTCTGCCAAGTGAAGGCTGGCCTAACCAACTTTCCACGCAAAAAACATTCAAGTGCCAAAAAGATAGTGATCATGAAGCAAAAAATTAGTCAACATAAGCAAAGGAATGCAAACATTTAAAAAGATCAAAGACTTATCTAAAAAGAATTAGATTAAAAAAAAAAGCATAAACAAAACAGGAAACGTATAACCTTTGATACATGATATAAACGATGCAATTTGCTACTCAAGTAAAAAAATGATATAACCAATACCAATATTTTGTGCAGGTGTTTTTCAACGTATATATAACCAATACCTCTTTTTTTTATCTCACTTACAACAAAAAATGAGATTAAAAATGTAAACAATAAGCTCATATTTTTACTGAGCGAGATTAAAAATAAGAAAACATCACACTTTATCTATTAAAGTGGAATTAAAAATTATATTAAAATATTCTATCACATTATTAAAAAAAGTGATCTTTTTATTTTTATTGTGTGATCTTTATGTATTATTGTAGTAGTGAGATTGAATTGTATATTTATATGCAATCTAATCGGCCCTCATCGGAATCCCAGCCATGCCATATGTGTATGTTAAGCAAAGGATTCCGGTACGAATCTTAACAAGTGTTGGAGCCTTTTCTAGTTCTGCAGATGCAGAGTTGATGAGGATTTTGTGATCAATCTTTGATACTGAATGATCCACGGGAAGATCTACATATTCTGGCACTGAAATGGCATTTCTTTTTCTTCAAAATCCATCAACTTTCTTACAAAGAGAGACCAATGTTTTTGCCACTGTCAATTTCCGGTCGTAAATAATTAAATTTTACTTATTTGTGTCGGCAACATTTTCCGTCTAAAAAAAATACTTTTTGCATTAGCGTTACACTTATTTGCGTCGGCTACAATTACCGTCTCAAAAAAAACTTTTTTTGCATCGGGAAATGAGTCGACGCAAAAAACTCAAGACAAATGAAACTTTTTGCATTGGCAAATGAGCCAATGCAAAAAAACTCGAGACAAAAAATACTTTTTCTAGTAGTGGAACCTTTATGCAGTTTACTTGGTATACAAATTTACCCACTTTAAGATGGATAACTTGCTTAATGAAATCTTAGTTGTTTTTTTTTTTTTTTTTGATCGGCGAAAATAATATAATATAAAAGGCAAAGAGCCAAGATAGAAAGATACAAACATTATAAGATGCCAAAATCAAACCCAAACAAGACCCAAGCCAAACAAAAAGAACAGAAAGCAATGCACCAACTACACAAAACAAACACATCAGAACCAAACACCTTACTGCACCAAAAAAGACAGCTTAACTCGATAAAACTACATCAGAAATAAGAAACACCATCTATGCTTTATAAACCTATGAGCAGGTCAGCAAAAAATTCCATCACTGGCAGAACTACTCAAACGCAATACTCACGCACCAAGCTCAAAGTGTGCCTCCACCATCGCCTTCCTCATGAACCACTCCCAGCCGCAACCGCAATATCTCAGAAAAACCGAGCTTCACAAAACCCCATATCCCTTCTATGTGCAAACTGAAAAACCAAAGCAACAGGCAAGGAAGTGCCATCAAGACCAGCCTAACAAAAACATGAAGAAAGGTGCAATGAGCAAACCCACAAACAGAGCATCCCTAGACCACAGACTTCTTTCAAACAATATAACAAATAGGTGGACCTCAAGACACCCACACCTCTATTCAAGCCCCATCACCGTGATTGGGATTTACTTTCAAAAAACAGAGCATGCCTGCTTACCTAAAAACAGCACCGGACCCCTCTCAAGCAGACGCCAACACCCCTCAAACAATCTGAACACCCCCAAACGAATTCAGGTATGAGGAGCCCACCCCTTGCTCATCCTCGCATCTGCTTCTTCCATGGCTTGCAGGGCTGAGAGGACTTGTTCTTCGTCCCCTTTGTAGCCCAGACCCAAAAGCTTTCTCATTTCCAGAACCAATTCAGCTTCCCTCCAAATAATGTTGTTTCGGTTCAAAAAATCTTGGGTAGATAGAGAAGATTAGTCCAGGGGTTGTTGGAGCTTAACACTCCTTCTACACCTCTTCACCCTGGTCTTAGCCTTCTTCCCGACGCTCTTTAGGCTGATTATGCCTAGATCAAATAGTAGTTTTTCTTAGATTTCCTTCCTCCTAATAAAGGCATCTAATCCTCGCAATTTTGTATAGTATCGTTACTACGCAAGCCATTCTCGAGTAAGTTTTCAACTAGGTCATTTTCTACATCATTCAGGCCCAATATGGCTAAGAAAGATATACCATTAGTATCCACATGTTCAAAAATACTATTTTCAGCTAAGACCCCCCCATCCCCTCTATCAGAACCTCTACACCTTCCTTTTGAAACAATAGCCTTTTCCATGAAGCAATTTGAATTCTCGAAGACCACCATAGCCGTTGTAGGTACCCTGGGGCTGACTGAGTTTCCAACCTGACTCACCAGGTCTAACTCATCCATCATCCCTTTGGACTGAGAACGAGTTCTTTCTACCCCTGAATCAGGATCACCCCACTCATGATCACCATCATTCACTTCCACACTTCTAGAGTGTTGATCAAATTCAATGGGTGAGTGAGGTTCAGAACCCGAATCCAGACCAGGGTGAGTACGAACTCTGTTCACCACAGGGTAATCACAGACCGGCATCCTCAGAAACTCGCTTTCGAAGCACTGAATTTGGAAGATGAGATCTCCCACTTTGAGCTTTCTGGTTTGGTTTATGGGGTAGATATGATCAATGGAGATCAAGATCCTTCCCACATCAAGATCCTTCATAGAGCTTGTTCTCCCATCTATGCTGATGACTCTGCCCCACGTTTCCCCGATTTGTGAGAAGGTTCTTGCGTTCCATGTGTGCAAAGGGACACCTAGGATATTTACCCAGACTCGCTTTGAATGATTGAACTCCCTTTCACTCCACTTGTAGACAACATCAAACTAATTAGAGAGCCAGTCCTTACCATCTTGTAGGAAAGAATCCATCTCTTCTTCGCTTGGGAATTCCAGCAAGACCTTCAGGTCTCCTAGAAAAACTAGTTTTATACTTTGGGCATCGTCCCCTCTCATTGCATCGTCAACACTGAAGGCTAGTTTATGATCCCTTAAGATACCAACAACGCATTTCTTAACCCACTCCCTGTCTACCTCAATTGCCTCTATGTGATTTTCCTTGATGCCATGTGAGACTACTTTGTTAGCTACATCAATCCTTTTTGGCTTGTGTGGCATAGTGTAATACTCCTTTTGTCTCTTCTTCTCAGGTCCATACTTTTCTAACTGGATAACCAGACGACGCTCAAATAGCCATGACCCATTAAATCTTCTTATGGCCTCCACAGCTCCTTTCTCCTATGAGAATCTTACAAAGCCAAACCTATTATGGTTATTGTGTCTTCTCTTTGCTGGTGTGAAGGCATCTAGCACTCTCCCACAGCCATTGAAAATGCTTCTAAGCCACCCATTGAACATCTCTGGCGGTAGATTGTCGGTGAACACAGTAAAAACCCTACTTCCCTCACGGCTATGCATCTCTGTTCTTTAGACCAAGATTCTTTTGCTTGGAAAGAACCTTTGCTCATGCTATTTTCAGATCTGTTTGTTCGACCTTCGTTGGAAATCTCTAAGGATCTCTCTCTCTCTCTCTCCATCCCTTGTATATTTCAAAACACTTTTCGATCTGGCAAATCTTGGTTGTTAGTAGAGACCAAGACCTATCTGGCCTCAAGGTCCCTCCTAAGACTTGTTATGTCATCAACACTTATGACATTCTACATGTCTCACCAATTTTATAAAAGGTTGCAAGATTCCATGCATGGAGAGGCACCCCTACAATGGATACCCAGACCGTCCTGAAATTGTTAATCTCTCTTATACTCTAGCTATACACAAGATCGAACCACGTATCAAACCAGTCTTTGGCTCCCTTGAGAAATTCCTTATTTTCCTCTTTTGATGTGAAACATAGTAGGACCTTGTAGCCCCTTAGGAGGCTGACTGTTATGCAAAAAATACCTTGTCTTCTCATAGCCTTTTCTATGCTACAGATGACCTTTAGTTCCTTAACAACCCCTCATGCGCATTTTTTGGTCCATTCCTCATCGAGATCCGTAGCTTTAATGACCACTGGTTCTTCGAGGTTAGACTTTACTACCTGGGCCCCTCTTAGCAGAAGTGGGTATAGATTGTTCCAACCTCTCCTTCTTGTAGTATAGATCTCCACTCCCCCCTTCTCTAGGAGCCCAATCAGGCTTTCTTGACAACTAGTCTCTTTTTTAGGCACCATTGTATTTCGGTATAGCCAAAGTCGCGATCCTTTGCTCAGCAAACCTAACAAAGCCATATCTTGGGTTGCTTTTTTTTCTTCTCTTATTTGAGATGAAAGCTGCAAGGGTTTGATTTTTGGCCACAAGATTATCAAAGTTAAATTGATAGAGGTAGATTACCGAATTAGAATTACAGTAAGAATAAGAACCCTAGGAAGCTAAAACCTAAAACGGAATCCGAAACCAAAACCCTAATAGAAACCGACCTTTTAGCCTGATTTTTTTTAAAAAAATTACCCTTAAATACCTAAAATTCAAAAAAAAATCCATAAAATAAAAAAATTATAGCTTTGTCCAAATCAAAGAAGAAATAGCATAAAGGACTAAAATAGTTTATTTTATATAATCAAATATAATAATGACTCTAAAATCTAAAGAAATCTCCCATCTCCCATCATCATTTGTGACAACATATTGATTTTTATTAACCCATTATAATCAATTATAATTCAATTAAAAGTCATTATATATATATATATATATATGCTACAAATCCCTAGAAAAGATCTCTCACCCACCTTGGTGTGTATATATATATATATATATATATATATATATATGTGTGTGTGTGTGTGTGTGTGTGTGTGTGTGTGTGTGTTATTTATTAAAAGATTAAAAGTTATAATGAATCAATTAAAACCTAGTGCACTAATTAAATTCTAATTAAAAACTATATGGAGACATCCTTACAAAAGACTTAAAGTGACACATATCTTGTAAGAAAACTCTTGAAACCCTCTTTTCTATACTCATATTTTAATCTTCTCACCTCATTTTTCAGAAGCTAAATCAAGAACACAAACCAAAAACAAGCTAAAAGTAAACTTTGATGAGTTTAGGGACTGTTTGAGTTCTATTTGGATTTTTGTGTGAAATATGATGTGTAATTTCCTCTTTTTATTTTGTGAACTTGCTAGAGTTTGAATATAATGTATTTGGTATGATCCATGCCAAGAAATACGAAATCCATGTCATGCATGAGGTGCAGAGACTATGTTATTGAACCTTAGGTTTAGTTCCATATTTTTAGATTTATGGACCCAATTTCATATAATTTTAATAAATTTCAGAACATTTTCCTAGTGTCAAATTTTATATCCAAAGTTAGATATTTTGAGTTAGCTTTCAAATAAGATTTATTTGGAGTAATTTAGACGGGGTATTTTGAGATATAAATTTTTTCTCAAAATATTGTTGTTTCTGTCATGCTTCTGTTACAAAAACCAAAACCATATTTTAGAAACTTGATATTGAAATGATTTATTCATGAAAGTTGTTCCTAACACATTTTTTTAGTTGTCTACCCAAAATGAAGAATTTTTATTATTGTTTGATGCACCAAACATATTTTCAAATTCGTTAGATTGAATCTGCCTCTCTCGACGGATTCAGTATCACTTTCTTGTGGAGGCCTTTTCACCTATATTTTTTGGTTATTTAAAAATATGTTCTTCATAAAAAGGTTATGAGACTTTTAAATCTAGATGTTGTCCAATTTTGAGAATAAGTAAAGTTGTTTTGGTCCTCCAATCGAATTTTATTCGAACCGATATTGAATTTGGAAATCACTAAATCAGATATGAATGGACCCATTTTCTTGTGTGAGTCAAAACACCTGTTTTTATTGAGTTATAGAACAAGTATTCTTCATAACAAATTTAGAGGACTTGAAATTTAAATCATATACAAAATTTAGAATGCTTAGAGTCAATTTGATACTTTAAACATATTTTTCTTTAACAGTTAGTTAGTTTGGACTTTTACAGAATCTACTCTGAGAAAATTCATCCAACTATTTTGTAAGATTTAAATCACCTATTTTTAATAAGTATCTGAAAAAGTACTCTTCACGAAAGTTTTAGAGGATCCCTTAATCTAGATTGTGTCAAAAAATTAGAATTTTTAGTGATGTTTTGATGCTCCGAAAGTATTCTACATTTTCTGTGCTTGAATTTGGATATAAGGAGAAAGTGCTGAAAAGTTGGTACAAGCCTAAGTGCATTAGTATGTTGAATGAAAAGCGGAGAATATGACATGTTTGATATGGATTATATATGATTTATTTGTGCTGTGTAAAAGAGGAAAGCATGCTTAATATGAATTTTTTACTCATAATATATGACACAAAGTGACCATTCATTGTATGGTTTTACAAGTATGCATTACATGTGTTGTAACTTTGGTATGGGTATATTTGGTGCATGTCTTTTGAGTCATGGTTGACACAGTTGGGAGCGTTTCCGGTGTATAAAATCTTTTCAAGGTGTATCCCCGATAGACACTTTGGATGCGCCCCAGGTGTGGTTAATATTTTTGATAAATCCCCGGCAGACATGAAAAATTCGAAAGATAAACCTAATATGGCGAACCTTAAAATTGGATGATGAGTCCAATTATGGCAGACTTAAACCCCACGCTATCGTGATTTGAATGAAACAGAGTCTCTTTGAAATTCCTAATTTGTTATCTCGAACTTTGGGTTGACGCTGTGCATGGCATCACTAAGTCTTTAAATGGATAAATTCGAAAGATGAGTCTAATTCGACAAACCTTAAATTCGGATGATGATCCCAATTATGGAGGACCTAAACCCCACACCATTGTGATTTAGATAAAACAGTCATAGTATGACACTAGGCGATGCGGTTATTATTTCACAACGAGGGTTATTGTGGTAGCTCAAGTAGTCAATTGCCAATAAAGTCTATTTTTAAAATTTTTTGGCAAGGAGTCCGCTTGGTTGTTATTGTGGTCGGGTGCTAGGTTAGTCACATGCATAGAACAAATCATTATATATGTTGAATTTCTTATTAATGCCTACAAACTGCTATCATGCTATGTGATTATGTGAAATCTTATTGCGGAGTGATGGTTAAAATTGATTGTTATTTGAGTTAGCTTAGTAGGGTTTCTAAATTTTTTTTCTAGGCCTCAACATATGGCGTTGATGCTATAGGTGAAGACGAGGAATTTGTTGAACCGGAAGAGTTCTCGGAATATCAAGATTTTGAACCTGCTGGACAAGAATCAAATTTTTTTTTTAAATTCCTTGTTTCCTTTTTCCTAAGTTATACTAGTTAGATCATCTCCATTTCGTATCAAACTTTAATAACAATTGTCGGACGACTATATTTATAACTTTTGTGGTAATTGCTAAGGATAATCTAATGGGTATTGATGTACTATTTATGTGTTAATTATGATTTGGCTTGTTAGTATAATCCCTATTAATGTATATGTACGTCATAACTTTCTCGAGATTTGGGGCATTTACAAAAGCATCCAAAACCTTTTCACATTGGTTGAAGATGTTCCATAGCCATTAACTATGGATTTGTTATGGTAGGCTAGCTACAAAGATTGTTGTTCCTTCCTTTCCAACTGGTGCTTTATCCTCGCGGTGATTTGCAATGCTACACTCACTACTAAATGAAGGTAATCAGTGTTATCTCACTCATAAAATTACTAATATGCTATTAGTTGGAAGCATTGTTTAAAAAAAATAAATATCACGTAATATGGAAGTCTCGCATGTTTTTTTTAATATCATGAAATAATAAATGAGATTATATATATCATGACATTATTTATATTATGTTTCGGTAAAGTTGAATAAAATATGAAATAAGTATTAAAAAGTTATTTTTAACTGCTAGATAAAAAGATAAGATAATTTGGAGGAAAAATAAATAATTTCAAGAGGGGTAGAATAAATAATTTCATAAATACCAAACAATTAGTCCCCGATATGGGAGATTAATAATTCAATCTGGTTAATCAAATGTGATATTAGCAATTCAAAAAGACAAAATTTAAAATTATGAGTCTTACACATTTTTTAATTCAATTAAATTCCTTTTAGTTTATCAAAACAAACTAACTGTAGAGGATCAAGATTGGAATCTATTGGTCCTGTCCAAGCTGGCTGAAATGTCAGGGATGGAACGCCATGTGTACGTCTGCACAAGAAAGGGGTGAAATTCCCGTCGGTGGCTTTATACCGGTGGATCATCAGACGATCAAGTCAGGCAAGGGAGTTAAGAGAGAGAAAAATGCTTAAGAGAGTATTTTGACAGAGTTTTTGCTAGTAAAAGAAGAGCCTGCCTTTTCTTCTGGGAATGATAACTATTTATAGGTAGAAAAATACTTGACCCGCTTTGTGGAGTTCGTCGGGTTGTACTTCTTCTCTCTGGCCATTGTATAGTAATTAATGTGCTTGATAGTGACCTATCAGTGCCATCATTCGATATTTCTGCAAGATCTTTCTGCAAATACCTTTTATCATGTCAAGATGTCTATCAGCATTTAGGTCTAGCTTGGGCTAAACCACAGGCCTAATTTGGGCTAGGGTCAAGTCATCCCTATTTGACGACCTTACCCCTAAGTCGGCCTATTCATCACCGATCTCTCATCATCATATATCACCTTTCCTGATATGCGTATCAACCCGACTACTAAACCCCAAGCTCGAGTCTAAAGGTTGCACAGCTCATTCTGCTCAGACTTGTATGCCGAGCACTCCATTTCAGGATGCCGAGCACTCTGTGTCAAAGGTTAAGCTTCTGAGCATAGAGCCGAGAACCGTTGCTCGGGTTCATCTGCCCTAAGGTCGAAGAACCTCAGACATGCTATCCAAGCAGCTCAGGCTAATGCCGAGCTGTCATACACGCAGAGGTACGTGCCGTGGTTGAAAGGCCTGTTGGGCTGTGCGGCATTCCACGTGTGATCCACATGCTTTGGTCCTCCACGTGTGCTCCACGTGGCTCTGATCGAAACTCAATCCCCCTCAATTACCCCCATCATCTTGCTGTTGCTCGGCAACTCGAGCTGCTGTAAGGTGATGTGATGACTTTGCTCGATTTTTCGTTTCACCCTTTGATCGGGAGGCTTGTTGAGCAAGCTTTGCTGACGTCTGCAAGCCCACGTGGCTCTGATTGAATGCGCATTAAGTGCGTACGACGCCAGCTGTACCTTAGGCACATGAACGCCACTAGAATGTCTGCCGTCGTTTTCAATAAATGTCAATAATTGGGTTCAATTACAGTGATCTGCTTGGCTTTGCAAGCCTGATCAAGAAAACCTTGTTCGGAACCACTAATCTGACGCGGAATAACGCTCGGCCCTTTGGTCCGAACATGAGTATTATGAGGTAAAGCAACTATGAGCTGGTTGGTTGAGTCGCTCGAGCCATATGCACCGCTTATGTTAAATACACATTAAATGCATACGGCTCACGTCAGAGCACGCGCCATAACTGCCGTCGCTTGGCGCTTCGTTTGAACATTCAAGGGAAGTTATAAAAGGGGAAGGGTATTCCCCCTTCCTCCTTTTTACGAACTATCCTCACCCACTCACTTAGGCGATTTTCGGCGACTCTTCGGCAACTGCAACTCCTGCGACTCCGGCAACTTCGAAGAACTCCAGATCCTTCCTCAACCAGGTTAGTGTCCTACTTTTCTCTTTTTCATCTTTTCTTATGAAAAATTATGGCTAACACCGCTGCGGTGGAGGCTAGGCCCACTAGCCTACGCCCCAAATGCCCTAGGGCCACCGTAGGCATCCCCGTCGGTGGCGGCGTTGCTGGGGAGGCACCAGCAATTGTACGCATATATCTAAAATCATTTCTTCTTCTTATTCTTTTTTTTTTGAGAAGATGGGGAGTCTTGTTCGTTATGTCGACACACTGGAGGCTTTGGCCTAGCTCCTCCATGCTCGGGCCATTCCCGATGATGTCAGCATACGCCAGGCAACTAGTGAGGAAACTCAGACCATTGGAGAGCCCGGGGGCGTTATTTTTCCACTTGTGGCTCTTCTGGAGTCCCGGGTGGAATTCCCCCTCCTGAGCGTCTTTAGGGAGGCACTTTCCTTTTACCGATTATGCCTGACGCTACTCACCCCCAACTTCTTCTCGGTTTTGATGGGAGTAGTGCTGTTGAATCGTTACATAGGCATCAACCTCGGTGTCCGGGAGATCCAATACTGCTACTCCATCGCCGAGACAGCCAAAGGCGTGAATAAGTACTATCTGAAAGCCAAGGACAATCGAATGATCGTGCGCGAGCTCAAGAGCTCCCACAAGGGGGATCTTGAGGATTTCGTCGTGATCGGGGGAAATTGGCAGCTCGGGCCTGGCCCCGTTGATTCCCTTGCACGGCTTTTCCCGACCAGGCCAGGGACTTCAAGTACCGAGCTCCTTTTTCTTTACTGCCCTTTTATAGCATGCGTTGAATATTTGATCGAGACTAATATGATCCTCGTCTGTTCAAGTGCATATTGTAACATGTATGCTGCTCGGAACAGGAAAGACAGAAGGGACGGCCGCATAAACTTTGAGCACATAAAGCGAGTGCTCGACTGGGATCACGGCGTGCGTTGCTTCTCCTGGTTTTTCAACGGCGTTCCCGTTCGTTCTGAAGAGCTCGGCCATCGTTTGACCAAGGTAGAAGAAGCTCAGGCGGAAGAGGGCTAGAGCAACAGAACTTCAACCTCCAGTGCAACCAACCGCCGAAGATCTTCAAATTCTACCTCCCAAGATCTCGCCGACCAGGACGATCCGAATGTCGAGAAGAAACCTGCTGAACTTCCTGCTAGGGGAATTATCAGGGAACCAAGCCCCGAGCTCTACTCCTCAGAGCACCCCCATAGTCTTTGCGGGCAATCCAACCCCAAGTGGCGCCCCGCCCCTGCTGCTCAGGCCACCATTCCACCTCCACTCAACCTTTGAGAAAGAGGCCCCCGGCTCCAGAAGTTGCGAGCCGCCAGATAAGGCACCGAGTAGAGGTGGCCACTCCAACAGCCCTCCCATACAGCTTAGGTGTCGGGCAACAGGTAACTGAAGCCTCTCTTTCCTTCACCCCTGCGTACTGTGGCCGGGTCCTGACTGCACAGGATTCTGCGCAGGAGAGCCATAATGTGGCCTTGGCACTTGCCAAGACCTTGTGTCTTCCCAAGGACAAGGCCGAGTACGAGATGATCTCGGACGCAAGTCTGGCCAAACAAGCCGCTCAACACGTCATCGTGGTAAGTTGTTCTGGTCCGACCTGCCTTAACTTGCTTAATTCTATTGTTTATAAATTCCTTGTCTAAGCTGTCGTCTCTTGATTGCGCAGGGCTTGTAGATGGGGGTCGAGGTAGCCGAGCGCTGCAGTAAATTGTAGGAGAAATGCAATCTCCTGAACAATGATGCAATAAAAATGAAGGACAACATGAAGATCCTCAAAGCTCGGATCGAGGAGGCCTGCAAGGCCAAGGAGGAGGTCGAGCTCCACGCCGGAAAGGCCTTGGCTGCTGTTAAGGAACATGAGCCTAATCTGGCTTCTATTCTAGCACAGCTGGAGAAGGCCACGAAATCCGGGGCCGCGCTGCAAATGGCCTACACCGACCTCCAGGAGCTTAACTCTCAAACCACTCGGGAGAAGTTTGAAGAGGGGTACAACAAGGCTGGGGACGATTGCAAGGCCCAGGTCAAGACGATGCGGAATTCACTCTTTAAGATGGGTTGGGATGCCGCCCTGAGAGCCGCTACTGTACCGATGGACTCCACGCTGCACAGGGAGGTGCCCTGGCTTCAACCCAGTGTGCCCTTTCCCGCAGAGTTTGGGAATCTATTGGGTCTGGCCATCCCTCTCGGGCAAGTAATCGAGGCCCCTTCAATCTCCACAGTTGCTGTCCCAACTCCTTCCGAGCAGATACCTCCTCCTTCCCCCTCAACCGAGCAGATACCTCCTCATCCTCCTCCTGCGACTGAACAAGAGGATGAGTTTGAAGAGCTCAAGCCTTTCTGGCTCGAGGCAAGAGCAGCTGACCTGAATACCCCGGTGGACCTTACACTAGAGGATGATGAGCCCGACCAGCTGAGAGAGGCCGAGCAAGCCGCCGAGGTAAGAGATAGAGCACAAGATGTGTAAGGGTGCAGGCCGAGCAAGAAGGGGCCCCCCTCTCCCCAGTGTAGATTTTACAATTTTTAAAATTTGTTTCAAGTATGCGCTGCACGGCCTCATTCCATCTGTGAGGTCGGCATGCTTTTGCTTTGTAAGCATTCCATTTCATTAATGAAAAAGTACTCTTGTTCGGATTCATTCAACTGCTGTTCTTATATCGCTCTTTGCTTTTGTGCTTGCTCTTGCTTTAATTTTTCATTCAACTGCTCGGAACCATACCATTTTGCGAGACTGAACAGTCTTCACTCACACTTACATCATAGAAAACTTTGTCTTGTCTTCACAAGTTCACCCGAACACTTTGAACTAATTCGAGCCATGCGGTTTGTCCTAATTGGGAAATAGCATGCATTTTGTTTTGCTTTTTCCCGAACAAAGTCACCAATAATAAGATGTAGAAATCTCAAAGTTACCATGTAGGAACTTTAATTGGTTTGTTGTATCGCTCACCGAGCTCGGATAATCTTAGCCGAGCAAGGACAAACTAGTGCAAAACCTAGCTGATCTTAATGGTATCATTATCTGACTTAGGCCATTCAACTATAGAGACTTGATATAGAAATCCTAAAATTTTCCAAGTGAGTCGAGGTCGGCTAGGTTTTTGTCGCCAGGCCAGAACGATGGTGCCTAGCTGAGCTAGGACTTTCTTGCCCAGGCATGACTCGAAGTCACTGGGACTTTTGGTGCCTAGCTGAGCTAGGACTTTCTTGCCCAGGCATGACTTGAAGTCACCGGGACTTTTGGTGCCTAGCCGAGCTAGGACTTTCTTATCCAGGCGTGACTCAAAGTCACCGAGACTTTTGGTGCCTAGCTGAGGGAGCAAATCTCTGGCACTTCTCACACTTTTGCGAATATACTTAGGCATCTTTCTGCATGTAAGGCCACTAGTAGCCTTGGCTCATTGCTCGGTGTGCCATAGACCTTCCCCTAATGTGACCCCCACATATCCCTTCATGAAGCTCGAATAGGAAGTCTTGGACTTTGTTTGAAAGCACACACAATAAATAGGGTCCAGCGAAAGATCTCCTGTTGAGCTGACCCTTGGGAGATAGCCAGAAACATGCAGACTTGTGTCTGATCTTGTGTGCTTCCTTCTTGTCCTCTGGGAGTTGGCCATTGCTGAGAAAACTGACGATGGGGTCCATCCAGCTTGGCTCCTGATCTTCAACAATGGCACATACCTGCTGAGCAGTAGTGTCAATGCTTGAGCTCTACTGCTTATGTACTTCAACTGTTCTCTTTAGCCCGAGCTCGGTTGCTGAGGCTAGGGCAGCTAGGGCATCAGTGTGGGAATTCCCTTCTCGATTGACTTGCTCGTTCTATACTTCTTCAAAGCCCTTGACCCGCTCGAGTGCTATCAACAGGTAGGCAGCTATCCTATCTCCCCTCGCATTATACTGTCCGGTCATCTGATTCACCACCAGCTGGCAGTCGCAAAATTTTTTTTACTTTTTTATGCCCAGGAGCTCGGCACTTCTTAGTCCTGTGAGCAATGCTTCGTACTCGGCTTCATTGTTGGACGCCAGGAATCCTAGCCTTATGGAGTGCTCTATTACTGATCCGTCGGGGGAGATGAGAACCACTCCTGCTCCAGAGCCCTTCTGGTTTGAAGCGCCATAAGTAAATAACCTCCAGCTTTGCAAGGCTATTGATCGGGTCTTGGCGTTGGATGTCCAATTCTCTTCTCTATCTTGCTTTCCTGCCTGGTCATCCTTCCCCCCAGCTCGAACTCGAGCGTGGTTGGGTCCGAGCTGAGTAAAGATTTCGGCTTGGAGAATTTGGAAATAAAATCGGGTAGGATCTGCCCCTTTATTGCTGTCCGTGGTCGGAATCCAATGTCATATTCCCCGAGCTCTACGCCCCACTTGGCAATCCTTCCAAAGAGGTCAGCTCGGTGTAGCAAGGCTTTAAGCAGGTGTGCAGTTAAAATAATGATTTTATGGGCCTTAAAGTATTGTGCAAGCTTCCGAGATGCCATGACAAGGGCTAGTGCTAGCTTTTTCAAGGCCAAGAATCTAGTTTCGGCATCGAGGAAGGTGTGGCTGACATAGTAGATTGAAAGCTGTTCGGCAGTGGTCATCCTAAGCAGGACGACACTGGCCGCGTATTCGGATACTGCAAGATACATGTATAGTTCCTCCCCAAATAAGGGCTTGGAGAGAAGAGGAGCCGAGATTAGGTATTCCTTCAAATTTTGGAGCGCCTGATCACACTCCTCCCCCCAGACAAAATGATTGCCATTTTTCAACAATTGAAAGAAATGATGGCACTTATCTGATGATCGGCTGATAAATTTGTTTAGTGTTGCTGCCATTCCTATCAATCCTTGTATCTCTTGAACAGTCTTTGGGGGCTGTATGTTTTGGATTGCAGCTATCTGGTCGAGATCAGCTTCAATCTCTCTTCTACTGATCAGGTGCCCCATGAACTTTCCTAATTGTACGCCAAATGCACACTTTAACGCGTTGAGCCTCAGCTTGTAAATTTTCAGCACCTCAAATACACTGCTCAGGTCGGCCAAATGATCTGGTTCTTGCTCAGTCTTCACCACCATATCATCTATGTAAACCTCAATATTCTGAGCTATCATAGGTTGAAATATTTTGGTCGCCAGTCTTTGATAGGTAGCCCCAGCATTCTTTAAGCCAAAGGGCATCACCTTGTAGCAATAAAGTCCTCTGGGGGTGATGAAGCTGGTCTTCTCTTGATCATCCGAGCTCAAAGCTATTTGGTGGTAACCCCTATACGCGTCTAAGAAACTCATAGTTCCGTGCCCGGCCGCGGAATCCACTAACTAATCAATCTTAGAAAGCGGAAAAGAATCTTTAGGACAAGCTTTGTTCAGGTCGGTGAAATCAATACAGACCCTCCACTTCCCATTCTTCTTCTTCACGACCACAGTGTTTGACAGCCATTTGGGGTACTGCACCTCCCTTATTGCCCCTGCCTCGAGCAACTTTTCAACTTCCTATGCTACAACCTCTGCGTGCTGAGCCGAGGACCTCCTCCCGCACTAAACCGCGGGTTTGTGTGCAGGGTTGACATTCAACCTATGTTGCATTACCTCGGGATCAATGCCCAACATCTCGTAGGGAGTCCAAGCGAATACCTCCACGTTTGATCTAAGGAATGTTACCAGGCTGGTCTCCTCTTGCTCGGCCATGTTGGAGCCGAGTAGGAAGAAACGGTCCAGGTCATCATCGCCGAGCATGACTTTCTTCAGAGGCTCCATGACTTTCTCTGTTGGCTTCCTCCCAACGTCCTCTAGGACTGGTTTTTCTTGTACTTCGAGCACACACATATGTTCCTCCTTAGATGGGCTTGCTTTTCCTCGGATGGCAGCCATAAAACACTGCTTGGCTGCTGCATGATCTCCTCTGATCGATTCCACGCCCCTAGAAGTTGGGAACTTCAAGATTTGATGATAGGACTTTGAGTTGATGGAGCCAAGTCCTCCTCATTATAGCGTTGTAGGGGGACGGTACATCTACCACAAAAAAATCAATATTTTTGAGCTCGGAGCTTGCCTTGACTGGCAACGTGATTCTTCCTATTGGTAGGACGGGCTGACCATTGAACCCGACCAATGGGGTATGACATTTCTGCAAACCCTCCTTCTTGAGCCTTAACTTGTAGAAGAGGTCGGCGTACATTATCTCTGCCGAGCTCCCTTGATCAACCAGGATATTCTTGACGTCATACCTCCATATTCAGAGGGTTACAACGAGCGCGTCATTGTGAGGGTGTTCAACCCCTTCTAGGTCGGCATCTGTGAAGGTCCAAGTCTCCAGCCAAGTATTCACTGCTCGGATATTTTCTTTTGCCCGGATCAGCTTGCTCGAGCTGGGTTCGCATACCTTCGCGATGTGCCCTCTTCCGACTTTAACCCCGCGTCTCATTTGATGTCTCCGGCCTGAGGGCAGCGTGTATAACGTTAATAACTCCCACGGGCTCATATGCTCTTCTATCTTGCTCGGCTTTAGCGTGCTGCTCAGCCCGAGTCTTCTCTTTGTCGATATACTACATGAGATTCCCTGCCTTCACTTGTTCCTCCAAGAACCTCTTAAAGGTCCGATAACGGTCCGTATAATGCCTATGCTCTTTGTGGTAGGCACAGTGCTTCTTTTCATCCCATTTGCTCGGGTCGGTGAACAACTTGGGCGGCCACACAAAACATGGCTTGTCCTTAATCTGATCAAAGAGCTTGTGAATGGGCTATTTAAACACGGTGTTAGCCACTTCATATACCTCGTTGGGCCTTTGACGCTCCTTCTCTCGATCAGGCCTCTTCCTGGCCTTCTTGTTCTCCTTCTTCTTTATTCGAACCTCCTTTTGCACTTCCTGGGCAGGCGCTTCATTACTCACGCCTCCCATGTCCTCCTCAACTTTGGAGTACTGCTCTATCCTCAACATCAGCTCTGCCATGCCTTGTGCAGGCCTCTTGGTTAACGAGTGCCGCAACTTGTGGGTTTTCTCCAACCCGAGCTTGAATGAGGCCACGACGAGCTGCTCGTTGCAATCATCTATGTCATTAAAAGTTTTCCAGTAGTGCCGAGCATAGGACCTTAATCTTTCATTCTCGGCCTTCCTCATGCTGAATAGAGAATTGATCTCTCTAGGTTGACGACTGTTCGTAATGAACCTTGCTACGAACAGCTCGACGAGTTGCCTCCAGCTTCCCACTGACCCAGTTGGGAGTTTGTCAAACCAGCGTAAGATAACCTCTCCCAACCTGGACGGAAAGAACCTGCACATCAGGGCATCATTTTCACTCCAAAGTGCCACCATCTGCCTGAAATGCCGAATATGACCCATAGGGTCAGTCTTCCCATCATACAAGTTGAACTTGGGGGTTTGGAACTTCTTGAGTGGATCTGCCCGTCCACCTCCATTGTAAATGGGGAGGCTGATATTTGTTCCAATGCCCTTCGGGCTACGTCCTGAGCCGACCTCCCAGTGGCCCGCTATAACCTCCCCTTGAGCTGGAGGTTCAGCCATTGCTTGAGTTCTTCTTTCTCCTTCGCTCGCCCGAGCTCCTTGCCAGCCTTCCCTTGCTGCTCATGACGGCACACGACTGGTGCTTGGGTGTTGCTGGAGGTCTGGGTTTGCCCTTGTCTCCCCCTTTTGGAGCTCGAGACACGGCTCTTCTCAGGGTCATCCTCTCGTCGATCAAGTCGAGGATCCTTCCTCAAGCTACGACTTGCTTGAGGTCGAGTACTGCCACACCTCCGATTGCAGTCGGATCTTTCACGGTTGACCTCTTCATGCTCAGATCGGGCTCCTGGCGAGCGTCGGTTCATGTGAGCCCTCATTTCATAGAGCTCTTGTTGGAGCCTGACCGGCTGCTGGTCCCTCTTGTTCAGCTCGTCCTGGTACCCCTCCAGCATTTGCTGCATTGTGAAATGTGGGGGTAACCTCCAGCGGAAGGCGTTGTTTCACGAGAACCCCCCACTTGGGTCCGTTCTCTCTTTTGGTTGACCTTGGCTCCACTGACGTGGACTTCAGAGTGCACAGGGTGTCCTCTTCTACGATGAGTTGCGTGTGATACTTCTGCACGTGGTACGCGTGGCTCTCTCAGCTCTTCACAATCGTGGTTTCCCCCACACTAGCCATGAAGGTGTTCTGTAGATTCCCACAGACGGCGTCAAATTATAGAGGATCAGGATTGGGATCTACTGGTCCCGTCCAAGCTGGCTGAAATGTTAGGAATGGAACGCCATGTGTACGTCTGCAAAAGAAAGGGGCAAGATGCTCGCCGGTGGCTTTATACCGGTAGACTCTCCGACGATCAAGTCAGGCAAGGGAGTTAAGAGAGAGAGAAAAGCTTGAGAAAGTATTTTGACAGAGTTTTTGCTAGTAAAAGAAGAGCCTACCTTTTCTTTTGGGAATGTTAACTATTTATAGGTAGAAAAATACTTGACCCGCTTGTAGAGTCCGACCCGACCTGAGCAGGTCGGGTTGTACTTCTTCTCTCTGGCCATTGCATAGTAATTAATGTCTTGATAGTAACCTATTAGTGCCATCATTGGATATTTCTGCAAGATCTTTCTGAAAATACCTTTCATCATGTCAAGATGTCTATCAGCATTTAGGTCTAGCTTGGGCTAAACCACAGGCCTAATTTGGGCTAGGGTTAATTCATCCCTATTTGACGACCTTACCCCTGAGTTGGCCTATTCATCACTGATCTCTCATCATCATATATCACCTTTCCTGATATGCGTATCAACCCGACTACTAAACCCCAAGCTTGGGTCTAGAGGTTGCACAGCTCATTCTTCTTGGACCTGTATGCGGAGCACTCCCTTTCAGGATGCCGAACACTCCGTGTCCAAGTCGAGCTTCTGAGCATAAAGCCGAGAACCGTTGCTCGGGTTCATCTACCCCGAGGTCGAAGAACCTCGGACATGCTATCCGAGCACCCTAGCTTAATGCCAAGCTATCATACATGCAGAGGCGCATGCCGTGGTTGAAAAGCCTACTGCGTTGTGCGGTATTCCACGTGTGATCCACATGCTCTGGTTCTCCACGTGTGCTCTACGTGGCTCTAGTCAAAACTCGATCCCCCTTAATTACCTAATAGTATTAAATAGTCATGACTATGCAAAGGTAGTTTGGAAAATAACTTGAATTAAGTAATTATATTTACATAAGCGAGGTTTACAATCTCAATTTATGATTAGACATTCTAATAAGGCGTCAAGGATAATGTGATACTGTTAAATATTATTTAGAAAAAAAATTCCTGTATAATTGAGCATTTGGCACGATGAAAATTAAAAATTACAATGCGTTTTCCTGATCAAGGAAAAATGAGTTAATTTTGAAAAAATAAAAAATATTTTCTATTTTTATAATATTGCAAATATTTTATAGATGTTAATTATAAGGCATACTAATACCAAAATTCTACCACTATTCTAACAACACTATCAACAACATGCCACCACCACTCACCACCCCACCGCCACAATCATCACCCATTGTTACCATCACCACTACCCTTACTACCCGTTAGGGGTGGAAATTTCTAATACGGCACGTTAACACGATTCAAACTCTACACGAAATTGGAGGGTTAGGATCAATTATTTCAGCATGAAATTAAAAAATGATATGACTTGATAGCACGTTTAATAAATAGATTAGGTTAGTATTGAACCCGTATAACTCGAAAATGATCCATTTAACACGTTTAACTTCCGTGACAACCCAAAACACGACACGAACTTAAAACCCGTTAAAAACACGTATATAACTTGGTTATATATCCATTATAATTTATAATTATGTTATGCATTGTAGAAGAAAAATTAAAAATTTTAGAAAAAAAACTCAAAACTGGCGCCCATAATTAAAATAAGGCTATTTTATTATTACTTAAAAATTAAATCAATTATCAAGTTTACAAAAAATAAATTAAAAGTTTAAAAAAACGTCATACGAGGTGAATTTTATTTCTCATTGACTATAGACATAATCACATAACTCATTAAAGCATAACATAAGATTACAGTTTACTGTTTAGTGTTTACATTAGAGTTTTCACTTTTCCTTTCGCCACCGAATCAACTTCCAAGTTTGAAGGTCGTCGCCATCGCCGTCTTGAAACTCGTCGTCGTTTTCGTTGTCGTCGCAGTAGGTGACTCTCGTCGCTGTTATCATGATGTACTAAGCATTATCATTTCTACAGTTGCTTCAAAATCTGCATGTAATACTAGTGGTTGAGTTCTTGATCAATAACATAGTGCTCTAAGGTCTCAAATTGTTGAAACTTTGATATGCACTAGGAATTGGTTGTTTGAAAATAAAGGTAAATATACAAGATGTATACTCTTTACTTATATATGGGATTATATGTGATTCCTTTAATAAAAATAAATAAATTTTTAAGCGTGTGTTAATATTTTATTATTATGTAGCACTTGAAAAAATAAAATTGAAAGTGCTCGTAGAAGATGTTACGAAGATGACTATAGATGAAGATGATACTGAATCCGAATTAATAGAATATTCAACCAATGTTGTTGATGCTAACTCTTGATTGTGTAAGTATATAATTAATTTCTTAACTTATTTTAGACATATATTCAATATAAATACAAATTATATAATGCAATTAAGGATACGTATGACTTATTCTTATTGCAAAAAAATGGTCGCCTTATAAAGTTTTTGGAGTTCTTGACTTCTTGGTTAACTTGTTATTGTTATGCCAGCATTTTTGTAGTTGATTTTTTGTAAACTTATTTTCATCAATTGTTTAAACTATGGAGTCTTTTATGCATAGATTGATATTGTTTTTTTAATCGAATTATTCAAATACTTTTTACAGATTGTTTGGAGCTTTTATTTATTATAATTTATGTAATTTTATGATTAAAATATGTATAGAATTAAAAGTATAAACTTGTTCTTAAATAGGTTATTAAATAGGTTGTAAACAAATTAACACGTTTATAAGTGGATAGAGTTAGTGTTAGGATAAATAATACGTTTAGCTAAATGGATATGGTTAGTGCTAAAAAATTTCTTACACGAACACGATATGACACGACATGAACATGACACGACACGATGTCGACCCCTACTACCTCCTTTTCACCACACTTGACACCAGTGATATCCCATATCACATTAGTAAAAAATAAAAAAATAAGATTAACATATAAAGAAACATGTGATTTATTTATGATAACTTGGACTTAAACATTTTGAATCCCATTTTAATCTCATTATTCAATTTATTATATATGCCAATTGTAATCCATTTGATACATTACAAATGGTATTAAAGTTAACCCTGATCACATAAAGGGTTCTCTAACGGTGTAGATAGAGGAATTTGTTGGAATTTTTGTGAAATTATTGACCATTGAATTTCAGAATTTAATAGCAGAATTCAATTGCAATTGAATTGCCCATTCAATTGGAAATTGAATCCTGAAAATCAATACCTTTCATGGCTATTGATTCTCTTGAAACCCCCTCCATGATGGAAGGCCTATATATGCTGTCATCCCATACAGTTTTCAGAAGAAGAGAAGAAGAGACATAATAGAGAAAAACAGACAGAGCAAAGGTTACAGGGAAGACAATAGAGGTGAGAAAGGAGAGATACAATTTAGATTATATTGCAAGCTGTAAGAGAGAGAAAGACTGACGGAGTACGTTCGTAGTCGATCCTTGGTGGTGTTCCAACGATCGTGTAGCCGTTTTATTATGGGAGAGTGACGCCGGTGAAAAACCTACAACACGCTCGGTAGGCGGTGAATCATTCTTAAGGAAACTGCGTTTGCAAGACTCGGTTTACAAATTCTATTCATGTTATTTCTGTTATTTTATTTTTCTATAATTTCAGATTATTGTAATTGTTGAAAGTTAATAAAAATATATTTTCTGAATTACCGAGCATGTATATATTTTATTTTAGCGTTGGATTGTCTCCCAACAGAATCGAAGCTCCAAAAAAGGGTAGAAATCTCGAAGTTGTATACATTCTATACAATCATGAGTTGCTATCCACAACGCTAATTAATTAAGGAAAGAAATTGAGTTACGAGACAAGAACACTGAATCTTTGAGTGAGAAATATTGTGGTTATCCATTTAAATATCGGTGAAAAATAAAAAATAAAATTAATATATAAAAAAGATTAATGGGCTAATTACACTAATAACTTGAGTTTAAATATTCTAATATGTGTTGTTAGACAGACTATATATCCATGTTATTGAGTCAATAGTCTGTTTAGGTCGTTAGAACAACCCATGGCCACCACTATTGTCGTCGTCGCTGCCACTTTCGCCAACGCCATGACCACTCTTGCTCCCATCTTCCATACTAACATTTGCATAACTACTAGTATTACCATCATTCTTAGAATCGTACCCAAATACAATAAAATACTTTTCACAAAAATATTTTCTTAAGAGGAGTTTTTGTCGAAACAAATAAAGCATAAATTATAATAAAATATAGGAATAGCTTATTGGTAATAATGTGTCTTTTTTTGGTATAGGAAAATAAAAGAAAGAGAACGAGGAGAGAAAAACAAACTAAGGTCAGCTACAGAAGCCCACCCTTACATGATTTTTGCTAGCAATCATTTGATCACTTTTGACCTATTGTCTTGATCCGTCCCTAAATTAAGATAATAGATTATCTACAATACAACTATTGTGCAATGCATGATTCAACAGTTATGTATTACACAAACATGTATCACCGTAAAAGATCCTCACTTCTATTGTGCAATGCATAACCGTTGAATCATACATTACACAATAATTGCACCGCAAAGGATCCTCATTTCTAAATTAGCAAGTTTGTTTGCCATTCTATATTATATGTTCTCAAAGTATGACCAATCGTGTGACTTGTGTTGTTGATAGTCTCCAACTGGGCTTTGCACTCTAGAACTAGGACTTTGTGTGAAAAATTCATATTAAGACATTCTTTGATAAGGATGATGGAGACCTTCGAACATGATTCAATCTCTACTTCCTCAGTTTATTTTTCATGATCAGCTTCAAACCATGCATAAAAAAATTCTCACTTCTCTTCCTCAAAACTGGTCAAACTGGTGCAAGACTGAAAGTTTTTTAAAAAATCTTTTGATCTTGCAGTCTTTTTCTTTTCTTACATCACATCCACCTATCATTGGATTGCTCCGCAAGCACCCATCTGTGTTCAATTTTAGTTTTTCACAACCTGAGAAATTGCATTTAACAAATTTAAGGAGTTTAGGTTATGTTTATTTTAACATAAAATATTTTACAATAAAAATATTTTTTTATGTAAAATAATTATATAAAAAATGATATATTTATTTTTTATTTTTTGGTGTTTGATGTAGTACTAAATAAATATTTTTAAAAAATAATTATAAATCTTAAATAAAATTACTACTATTTTAATACATTCTATTGTTATCACCATCATTCACACCACCACCACCAAAACCACTATCCCTCACATGTACAATTCACGTAACCACAAACATCATACTCTACCACCACTGCCGTCCTACAACCACTATATATACTACAATTGTTGCTGTCACCACCGTCATTCTTATCATTATTGTTGCCACAATTACTGCTATTGTTGTCAGTACCACCAACACCACCTCCACAACTATCACACTGCCATTTTATCACACCTTAGCACCACCAACACCACGCCAGCACCATCACATTATTGCCACCGTCTCCTGCACTACAACAATTCTAATTATTGTCCCACTGTCATCATTGCTACTGCCACCCTCATCACGAGTGCCGCCATTACCTCCAGTCCTATCGCTACTTAGCAGCTACCCACACTATCGTCACCGTTGCTGTTACCACTACCACCACCGTTACAATTATTGCTATCACCAGTATCATTATCACCTCATCATCGTTGCTAGTATTCCTACCAGTGTTACCATAAATTTTTATGTTGACACAAAAATAATATATATTTTTTTATGTAAATCAATTGTGATGTTTTGATAAAAATATTTTATGTTATTTTTATTAAATCAAATAATAAATAATAAGTAAAATATTTTATCCAAAACTACTTTACATCGGAGATTCGGAACGTTGAGAGTTAAATCAATAGACGAGCTGCATGATTTAAAGAGAATTTGACAAGTGGGGTTGGAACTCTTCAAAACTCTGACCACTTTTAATTTCAATTCTTGCTAGTTTGGCATCAGTTGACGTGTTCTCCACGATCCTGGGAGGGAAAAAGGGGAACGCAAAGTTGCTGTATTTTAAATGCACAATACTGTGTTCTGCTTAATTTTTTATTTAGTTTTCTAACATATTTTTATAATTAAATTTATTTATTACGAAAAACTTGTTGAGTTTCATAACCATCTAAAAACTCAAGTTGATTCGATACTTATAATTACGGTGACTGGTGCGGTGGTGAGAAGCGGACATGGTTGCGGTTGCATCGTCGACATACTACGATTTCACGGGAAAGGAGAAAATATGGGAAGATGATGTGCGGGTTTATTTGTCTAAATATTTAATAATTTTAAAAAAATAAAATTTAATAAAATATTCAAAAAATAATTAGAACTTAGTAGAAGAAGAAGCCGCTGCCGTCCACTGCCGTGCCACCGTCGGTGAAAAAAAAGAAGTCGCGCGGCAAAAGTCCCAAATCTCATGTCTCTCTCTCTCTCTCGTCGCCGCAGTCCACCGCCGTGCCAGTCGCCGTCGTCCAGGACCATTGCCACTGCTGGCGAGGAAGAAGCCGCGCGACAAAATCCCCCAAATCTCATCTCTCTCTCTCTCTCTGGGTGCTTGTTTTCTCTTTCTTTCTTTTTTTTTGAACTATTACACTCCCAATTAATTGTAAAATATAAATTATTTCTCGATCGACAACGTTTACTACTCTTTTGACGGCCTAACGCTGCTAGTGAACGGTTTCGATTGTCGATAAATTACTTTAGCGAATTCAAATAGAAGAATTATTAATTTATAAACTTTATAAAAAAAAGAGAACAGATTTGATGCCTTGCAATTTGAGCGGAAAAATAGGAACAAAATTAATGACCCAAACAGAACCTTAACGACGTTAACTGCTAAGGGGTGTCAGTGTAACAATATTTTAGCTATAAGAGAGGCCAATGTAATTTGTCTAAAAAGGTAGAATCAATTATATTTGACATAAATTTAAAAAAAATCAATATAATTTACCTTTTATAATATTGTATGAATACACGTTAGACACTTTATGTAATTCATAACAAAAAATACAACTATTTCAAAGTTAATCCACAAACATTTAATTATAGATGACGTATGGAACATCCTAAACATGAGCTATATATTTAAGGCCTGATTGGCAACTCTTGTTTTTTTGATTTTTTGGCTCTTTGATTAAAAATGATAAAAAGTCAAAATTGTCAATTTGGTAAAAGAGAAAAAAAAATTAAAAAGTCAAAAAATCAAATCAAAACACAAACTCATGTCACTTTTAAAATACAATAATACTCTTTATTCATAATTTATTTACTACCACTACCGACTACATATAATTACTAATATAAAATATATAGAGAGGTAAATTGTCTATTTTTAACAAAAAATAACAAATGTAGTTTTTTACCCAAACAACAAACTTAAAAAGACCTAACTTAAAAGCTAAATTACCAAACAACTTATTTTGAACTCAATTAAGCTTTTTGTTTAAAAATATAAAAAAAGCTAACTTTTAAACTAATTGCCAAGTGGGGCCTAAACATGCCATCGATCTTGCTTTTCCTTATACAATTTTGATTTTTTGTGTTTAGCGAATTTTTTTCAACACTAGTTTAAATAAATATAATTTAAAAAATTTTCTCATCATGAAAAGCCCAAAAAATAAAATATTTTGACAAAAAGCTTAAAGTTTCTAGGTAAGATCAAAAAGAAATTCATTTGATAGGCTTTTTGTGACTTTTTTTGGTCTTTAAAGAATCTTTTTCAACTTTTGCTTCAACTTTTGCCTAATCAAGCATACTTTTTTGATTTTTTCCATTAAAATAAGTTGAACGGTAAAGGACTTGAACCAAGAAATACCTTTTAATTAGTTTTTGGAACCAAGAAATTCATTTAATGTTCATTTGGTTGGGATTTTTATAAGTCTTTTTTCATTTTTAGCGAATATTTTATAATGTTTACCCAATGTTGTATATTTCTTTGATTACGAGAAATCAAGGTAAGAAATTTTGATCAAAAATTAAAAAAAAACACAAATACAATAAAAAGGTCACTTCATGAACATATTTTTTAGATTATCTCGTAACAAGAAACTTAAAAAAAATAAAAGCACCAAATAAAATAAAAAAAATAAAAAAAAAAGACAAAACGTACTCTAACCCTTTTCTCAGTTTCTATATAACTATAAGTTGTACTTGTTGAAAATAGTGAATTCAAGTGGCCATTATTCTAGAATTGATTTCTGAATTTAATTGACAATTTAATTGGCAATTAAATTTCAGAAATTAATATCATTCATTGGGATAATTGATTTCTCTGTTTATTTTTTATAATCCTTTATGAGAGAAATTTTATATAAGATCTCTTTTGGTATTCTGATCATGTATGAAGAACATAAGAAGATGTGAGTGAGTCCAGAATACAAGAGGAGAAAAAGAGAGAGATATTATATTACAATTGTCTGTTGTGAGAGAGAGAAAGACAGACAAGGTGCGTTTGTATAGTTGATCCTTGGAAGTGTTCCAACGTTCGGGTCAACTATTTTATCTTGGAAGAGTGACGCCGGTGGAAAAACCTACAACACCATCGATAGGCAGTGAATCATTCTTAAGAAAACTGGATTTGCAGGACTCGATTTGCATATTATGTTCATGTTATTTCTGCAATTTCGTTTTTCGTAAATTTTATTTATTGTAATATTTGAAAGTTAATTAAAATGTATTTTTTAAATCACCGAATATGTCTCTTATGTTGTAATATTTCTCCAACAGTACTATTATAATGTAGTCCCTTTTCAAGCTGAAAATTGAAATTCCAGTAGAAGTAATTAGAAAAAATGGTGAATTCCCCCTCCAAAATAAAGCTTGTGGAGATTCTAAAAGGTGGTGTCGAACTGTTTATTATATTTATAAGTTTTTTATTATTTTAAAAACGCGTAACACTACGAAATTCTTCATTCATTAGTTGTTATTTTTGTCAAAACTAAAAAGAACTAAGTTTTAAAAAATATGAGAAATTTGTACTTATTCAAAAAACTTGTGAACACTGAGAAGTTTTTCATATATAAAATACTAATTTTATTAGAAAATAAAAATAATATAATTAAGAAAAACATAAATAAGGAATTTCTTGTATTTTGCATTAAAGTATGAAAAATTTTTCATATCCAAAATTTTTATTTAAGGAATATTAAAAATTTTTAGTTTTATATTCATCAAAGGGTGTGGGGGTGCATTAGAGCGGTTGGAGGTGGCGGTAATGTTGTTAGTACGATCAGTAATGCTACAAACACTAACATTTTTATTAAAATTTTTACAAGAAATTACTATTTTATATATTTTTACACATTTTTTAGTACATTTTTAAAAATTATTCAGTTATTTTTTTTCCTTCAACAATATTTTTTTAGTGCAGTTTTAGCACACTTAAACTTATCCTAATACCATTGGACGATCTGTGCCATTTTGACATAAATCAACACTTTCGTGACACGGTTTATCCTTAATTTTTAAGAGCATAATTATCTTTATTGTAATCATTGGAGTCAAGGATGAATTGAGGGAAGATAAGTGAACGCAGTTGTCATTTCTACGATTTTAAAAGATATTATAACTATATTGTATTATTATTATTTTTTTTTTCAAATTTTATAAGTTCGTCACCCTTAATTTTTTTCTAAAAATAATTAATTAGTATTTATATTAATGTTGAATAAGTTTGTTAAATTAGATTATTCATTATTTTTATTTTTTATTTTTATACAAATAGGCCATAATGCCACATGTGACTAATTATAATTTTATTAAATCAATCTAAAGTCAAGTAAGTTATTAAGATTTTTATTATTACTTATTAAGTATTCCAGTAGCTTCTTATATATTCTCCATATAATTGCATTTAATTTGTCATATTTTAACCACACTAATCACTCATTATAGCTATCTCAAAAACATAGAGCAAGAGCAAGTAATTTTTTATTTTTCTTCATATGTATTTTTCTTTCTACATGTTAGAAAATTCTTATTTTTATATCATTTGGATTATTGATTTTAATTTAAGAAATATATTTTTATTTTTAGGTTATATTAACTAGAATGTATATCGATTTTGATTTTTTTTTGTTAGTTTATTGATTGATAATTGATTTGTCAACAATATTTGAATTGTGCAAAGTGTTGGTTGTTGGGTTTGTGGCTCGAATTTTTTAAGAAAACCAACAGTCTAAAAGCTGGTGCTCGCTGAGCGCCTGCCTGGCGCTCATTCGGCGCTTGAGCTCCTAAAAGACAGAACCGTGCGCTAGCTAGGCGTTAGCTATGCACTAACTATGCGTTTGAGCACCACTGCGACGTCCTGAAGCGTTTTTAGGATTTCTTTTGGTCGTGGCTTATATATATACACCCTATAGTTCATCTAGGATTAATAAAAAACGTGTGTAAATTGTTTAATACTCAAGAGAGACTCAGAGAGAGATTAGAGAGAGTATAAAGAGACATAAAGAGAGTATAAAGTATAAAGAGACATAGAGAGAGTATAAAGAGACATAGAGAGACTCAGGTTGAGGCTAAAGAGTGTAAATAGAGACTCAGATACACTAGAGTGAGGCTCAGTTTAGATATAAGAGAGTGTAAAACTAGTTTTTATAATCCTTATTGATAATAGTAAATTATTCATTCTTCTCTCTCGTTGAGGTAGACAGTCAATCGAAATACGTATATCCTTTGTGTTTTGGTTATTCTTGGTAATCTTTATTTGTTTTGTATGGATTGAAGCCGTGATTCTTTTTTATCGCTGTGTTAGAGAATTTGTGCATAAAATCCCAACATTGGTGAAAATGAAAAAATAAATAATTTATCCCCTTATTGATAGATTAATTCATCTTATATTAACTTAATCAGTTTTAATATTTACAATAGAACGCTCATTTTTTGTTGTAAAAATTGTAAATACTAAGTTGTACAATAGAATATATAATAATTTTCTAGTATATTATTTAATCACTTTCATTGAGAAAGACATTATTAGAGATTTTATGATGAATGATGATTTTCAAGTAAGCTACATATTTACTTTCATTGATAAAGATAATGGTAAAAATTTTAGTATCGATTCATTCATAGATAACTTTAATCACATGAAAGAGTGCCAATAATAACTCAAGATGCGTCATTTTAAATAGATTAATTAATTTAAAGTTGTTATTTTTGTACTCGTATTGAACACAAAAAGTATGCTAATATATAGGTGTTTTTTTTTCCTTTTATGTCAACAAAAAATTTTCGTTATAGTTTGTAATTTATTTTTTTAAAAAAATTTGTTAGTGTATTTATTTGCCATCCTTGGACCAAAATCCTGGTTCGTTCCTGATTACAGCAAAAAAAAAAAAAGTTTGAGTATTTAAATATTAGTATTAATAATTTATATCTATTAAATTATATTTATTAGTTTTAAACTTAAAACTAACTATATTTTAGTTTAAATTGTCCTTTAAAAATGTTCCAAGATATCTAAAAAATATATATGTAAATTTATTACACATAATAAAACACTCGAAATATGACGAGATATTACTGCACTTTTAAAATACAACACATGGCTCTGATATCATTACCAGGCCCAGATATATATACTTTGGATCTTGTTAATCGTTAATCACACACAAATAATATAATTCAATAAAGTAAATCAAACACAATACACAAGACAAAAGATAATTTTATTGATAAGAGAAACTTACACAATTTAAAAGATGATGATAGGAGGCTTTTACAGATAATGATTTTAGAAGAAAGGAACACAAGACAAAAGATAGAAAAGAAAGAGAATATAGAAGGGGAATATGAAAGAAGAGTCAGAGGAACAACCAGGTCCACATGGATCCATAATATTGTTTCAATCTAATCTTAATAAATCACAAGTAATTACACCAAAAGTAATAAATGACATGAAATTGATGAAGCTGATGAACAAGATAATAATAGTTGGCACATGTCTCAAATTATGCCTCTTCAATTAACTCAAACGGAAACAAATCCCGATTCTATTGTTGAGTTTCCTGATGGATCTGTATTACTTCAATTTCTCCCTCGTAGGTCAAAATCTATTCAATGATCTAAAACACAGAGTTATGAAACACCATTACAATTATTAAGAACTCAATCATTAAGATCAATCCAATCATTAAAATCACCATATTATTATACACCGAGTCAATCTTTAAAAAATTAATTTTTTAAAAATTATTCTTTATCTGGTATCCAAATAAAAGATCAAATTGCTCAACAATTTATCACAACAATTTTAATCAGGATCAAAAAGAAGATGTAGATATAAATTTAACAATTTTAAATATCAATACATTATCTTTAGCTCATCAACTTCTCATATTCCAAATATGTACGTATTATTCAAAATCCCACTCCACTAAACTCATCATCATCATCACACCAAACAACATAATCATTACATCCACCACCACCATATGAATTAAATATTGAAGAAATAAATAAAAAATATTTAGAATTTTATAATAAATATAATAGGGAATGTTTTATACATAATAATACTATTGAACAAGAAAAATAAATTAAAAGTGAATATATTAAATTTCTCCAAAAATTCTAAATTAATATTCATTTCTTTCCATGGTATTATAATATTTATTGTCCCCAACATAATCTTATTAATCCTCAAGAATTATTAACTCAATACATAAATACATTTGAAAAGAAATAGTCTACCTGCGATGGTAATAAATATCACTCCATACATCCTCCAAGTAAAACTATTGTCTTATATTCTGGTATAACTGCACCACCTTATGCTGAATCTGATCAAAATCTTTCCCATCAGTTAAATTATACGAATACTTATCTCCAAATCCTGGGAGAACAAAGTACTCGTATTGAAACCTCTCTTTAAATTATGAAAAATTCTTCTAAAGTCACCAATAAATTACATACTAAATTATATGCTATTTTTCATTTAGTAAAAAATCTAGATGCTAGGGTTGTTACTCCAACTTTCCCAAATTATATACCTATATCTGCACCTTCCATAATTAAACATTTACCTATATCTAAATATAAATTACAAAATCATTTACAAGAATTTATTGAACAATTACAAAAATTATTACAATCCCAAAAAATACAAGTTTCAACATCTACCCCTATAAAAGAAGATAATAAATCTATACATGTTCTAGAATATGATGAAGAAAAAGAATTGAAAATTTATATTCACAATTTCAAGAAACACCTAATCAAATTCAAGAAACATATACAACTCCAAAATCTCTTATAAAAATTTATTATCCAAGACCAACATCTATTGATTTACAAATCGAAGAAAAACTTTATTCCTTAGCCTTTAATGGAACAAATTAATGGAATGGAATCTTGATAGTAAAACGGATTATCAAATAATTAAAATGGGATAACATATGATGATAGCTGCTAATGCGGCATTATCTCATAATTCCTCTAATAATGATGCCTCCGTAGGAGAATTATTAATAGTAGAATTTTTCGGTCAACTTAAAGGATGGAAGGATAATTATTTAAATGATGAACAAAAATTAAGAATTTTAACATCAGTAAAAAGAAATGAAAATGGTTTGACTATTGAAGAAAATAGTCTTCTAATAAGTGATATTATTACAACCCTTATTACATCAATAATTTAACATTTTGTTAGAAATACACAAATTGTCATTGAAAGAGGTAAAGAATTATTAATCAATTTAAGATGTCATACCTTAACATATTTTAGATGGTATAAAGATGTATTTTTATCTAATTTATATCGACGTAATGAGGCAAATCAAGATTTTTGGAAAGAACAGTTTATTGCTGATCTTTCCACATTATTTGTTGAAAAAGTAAAAACTCGTATCAGAAATAAAAATCAAGGTTTAATCCCTTATCAACAATATACATATGAAGAATTAATATCAGAAATATGTGCAGAAAGATTAGTATTATGTAATGACATAAAATAAAAAAAACCAATTAAAGAAAGAAAAACGATTAGGAAAAATAGAACTTTGTCACTTTTGCTATCAATTTGGATATAATACTACTAAATCTTCTCTTAATGGAGATAAAAAGACTAAGAAAAGAAAATTACATAAATATAATCGGTATAAGTCGAAATATAAATATAAACTCAAATATAAAAAATATAATCGACCTTATAAATCGTATAAAATATATAAAAAGCAAAATACTAAATATCAAAAAATATTCAATTATAAAAAGTCTAATAAAAATCAAAGATCGACAAATCAAGCATCAACAAGTAATGATAAATCTTGCTGGAAATATGGCAAGATTGGTTATTTTGCAAATAAATGTCATACTAAACAAAAAATAAATAAATTAAATTGTTCTGATGAATTAAAACAATAATTATGTAATTTATTATTAAATTCTAATCCACCAAGTGATAATCAAGATTCTCTATCTGAATATGATTCTGATAATTCTAATTATTCTCTAGAGTTAGAAGAATTAAATCAAGATTTACTAACATCATCAAGTGATAGCTTTTAGATAAACTCTATATGTTATTTGTAAATTTAAGGATAAAGCATCCATATTATATCTTTTAGTTTGAACTTGTAATGTTAATGTTTTTAATATTGTAGGATCATGGATTGATACTTCAAAATTAGAAAAGCATTCAAAATATACGGAACCATGTACTAGACTAGTTTTAATAGTACCTAATAATGCATCAGAATAAGAATTATGACGTAAATCTACTAAAGAACAAATAACATATTTATTTAAATTTAAACGAGTCATAGGTTTTATTCCTACTTGTACTAATCCTAAATGTAAAAAATTAAATTCTTTTTGTTGAAATTTTTTAATTAGATTAGGATCTAATAATTGAAAAGTTTGATATTGATTAGTAACGGGTAAAATTTGTTCAACAGTTTTAATTTTATAAGTTTGTTTTAATTCAAAATTTTTATCATAAAATTCATTTATATTCTTTTTAGGCATAGACCAATTTATTGAATTTTTTTTTATATTTTCTACATCAATTTCACTTTGATTAACTAGTTGTGGAGATCTAGATGAACCTTCATCAGAGAGTATATGTGAGAATGATCTGATAATCTTAGGCATATTATGTGAATTAATTATGTAATGCAATCAGTCAATATGACGAGTATACGTCGGCCTTACAGACACCCACAGAGACTTATTCACTACTGCTCCAAATGTCTTACCTTTTGTGCTTTTCTCGAAATATGACGAGATATTACTGCACTTTTAAAACACATAATAATTACTGCACTTTATTATTATAAAACACTCGAAATATGACGAGATAATAATAACTCTGGTACTGATCTTAATTGTATAAGAGAAAGATTAAATCCTACTAAATATTTTGAAAAAATTAAACAAATTTTGCATACTACTGATGGCAGTTCTATAAAAATAAATTACAAATTATCGAATGCTTACATTTGTAATCAAGGCATATGTCTTCAAACAGAATTTGTCTTAGTTCAAAATTTATCTCAACATATGAT
>JAOTRH010365047.1:0-36090 GCA_034768845.1 Heliamphora exappendiculata | reverse complement strand
GATGATCTTAGCCGTTTGTTTTATTGTTCTTAATTTATATATTATTACTACAAGAAATTAAATTGGTCGAATATCGTTAACTATCTTAACAAATCACATTTGTGTTAATAAAAATAAATTGTGATGTTTATTTTATTATCACAAATGTAATTTTTTTTGTAGTTAACAATATCCGATTAATTTAATTTTTTATAGTAATAATATATAAATTAAGAACAATAAAATAAACGATTTAGATCATCAAAATGTATTTATTTTGGTTGGAAATATATTTTGCTTGTGAATGTATTTTGTTGAATTTTGGTTTGAATCGTTAACCGAACCGTGTTCGATCCGTTGTCACAGATCGGTTCCGGTTCGGTTCCGTTACTTGAACGGTTCGGACACGGTTCTAAAAAATTTAGAACCGCTATGAACGGTCTGACTCTTGAATTTTTGAAAAATTGGTCCAATCCAGACCGTATGCACCCCTAACAAATGAATATAAGTCGTTCATTTTCTCGTAGAGAAGAACAAGTAACACCTCGCACCTAACTCAAAATACAAATGGGCTCCATATTTATTTTAACCCAAAATTTATCAAATAATAAAATTATTAAATTCTATTTTAACACTTTGCACTTCAAGATTCACTCCCATCTTCAAGGGTTGGCCATGACCAATCTTCTATCTTCTCCAAGTAGCCCTAATCTGTCATACAATCACTATATAAACCCTAGTTGCCTCTTTTCTCTCCTCAATCTCAAACTCCCATGTCTTCTCTCTCTCTCTCTCTCTCTCTCTCTCTCTCTCTTTTTCTCTCTCCAACTTATCAATCAAACCCATAAAAACACCACTCAAACTCATCAAACCCAGTACCACCGCCCCCATTTAAGACGCCACTAATTCCTCCACTAATTCCATCGCCCACATATAAGACACCACTAATTCCTCCACTGATTTAGCCGCTCCCATTTGAGACACCACCAATTCCTCCACCAATTCCTCCGCCGCCCCAATCTAAGACGCCACCACTTAGTAATAAAATCATACTCGTTGATTCTGCCACAAATTCCTCCGCCGAACCTCCCCACCAAATAATGGGTTAGGGCAGAGAAAGGGAGGGTAAAGAGAAGGGGTTTGAGGAGGAGAATAGGGAAGTTGGAGTGGGCAATGAGTATATTGGGAAGTTTATTGGAAAGTAGTGGTGAATGATGGGTGTGGATGAATTCCGATATGAAGTTTTCTAGATTGTTCGATAGGAAGTTTACTAGCCGGATAAAGGGCGTGGATGAATTGTCTAAAGATTGTTTGATGTTGCCAAGGTTGGGTACTCCCGTGAAGAATATCAGAATCGAAGCATCGTCCTTTTAATAAACCTCTGCTGAACCTGCCCGGAGAAGAATCGAGCACCAATAATTTTCTAGATTTGTGTATGAATGGCAAAGTAATTGGAGGAAGTGGGAGTTTATGGACAAAGGCAGAGGGGTTAGGGGAGGAAATACAGGGGGTTGTGACAGAGAATGGTGGAACGGGATAACCGGGGTTAAGAGATAGAGGGAGATTATTTGGTTGGTGTTAGTGGGTAGTAGTAGTGGAGGTTGTTCAAACTGATTTAACATCGACATCGGTTTTGCCGTCACGTTACCCAAGTTCGCAGTGATGACGGAGGTTGTTCAAACTTGTTTGGCACCACACCAACTTCGCCTCGCATAAGCAGCCACTCTCCATCTGCATTAAAACACACGTGGGTTGGTGTTGGTCAACGATTGAGCTTGTAAATTAGTGGGCGACGCTGGTTGAGGTGGATGATGGTTGACATAAGGGTAATTGTGTTATTTTTAATTAATTTATTATTGATATTATGCTCTTTTTTTTTTGTTAAGTCAACGTACAGTTGACTTATGAAAAAAAAAATATTACTAATTTTTATAAAATAAAAAAAAGCACATTGTTAAGTTGACTTATGAAGAAAGAATATGTTATTCGTTTTTGTAAAATAAAAAATATATATTGCAATTTCTAATAATAAAATAATAAATAATGATATAAGATAAAATTGTAAAATGTCTTAGATGTAATTTACCCATATTCAAAATAAATGTGCCAACTTAACAAATAAAATTTGTTACATTAAGAACATTATATTTTCACATAATACCAATAATTATCAAGATTTACGTCTTTTCATGACTTTTCATCATATATTCTAATAAATAAAGATGACCTTACCAAAACTTAAAGAAATAATTGAGATCCAACACTTTATAGGATTTTACATGTGATTTTTCAAAATCCACTTATTGTCAGAATGAGTACATGTGAGAAAACGGGAGGCCCATACCTTGGGCCCAATGTTTTTAAGGCCCAAATTTAAACTTCTTTGATATCTATACTTTCTACTGTTATTAAAAGGTAATACATTTTTATAGTGTAAACACAAAATTAAAACTTGACCACTCTTTAAATTTTCAAAATTATTCAATGACAACTTCTTTTTATTTATTTTTTGATATTAATTTTAAATTTTCAAAATTATTCAATGACAACTTTTTTTTATTTATCTTTTGATATTAATTTCCTTAATTGCAATGACAAAAAAAGTAGCCTTTGGCCTATCGATTTGAGACTTAGCATTCCAAATAAGAGATTAAAAGTCCAAACTTTATTAAGTGCAAAATGCGAAAGTATTTGCTAATAATAATAATAAAAAAAAACAACTTCCATTCAACACGTCGACCACTTCCAAACTATAATTTAGTTTTTAAACTTGCTTTACAAAAATTATATTTTCTTAATTCCAACTATATCATGTTGGAAAATTATAAAGTATTCTTAGAGTACCATGCATGTAACGTCACATGATAATTTTATTAAATAATACATATTTGATGCACATTAAGCAAATTACTATTATCTCTTTTTATCTATTTAAGAAAAGTGAATTAATATTATTTCAACTTGAGTGTTTAATACTATATCATCAAATAAAAATATAAAAATACTATCAAATAATGCTATAAAATTATCGAATAATCACTCATTCTGTCCAACCTAAATTGTCATCTTTCACTTTCATGCCAATATGAGGTGTTTGGCAAAACTACTGCTAATAATTTAAAATTTTTTATTATTAATTTTAGTTATAAACTATAAAAAATTTTAAGCACTCACAACTTTTATTATAATCTACCATTTATAAGTTATTAGTTTCAATAATACTAAACTAACATTAGAAAAAATAATTTAAGACCTTTTATTAAAACTTCTCACACATACATCTCACACTAGTTTGTAGTTTGTTAAAAGAGTTGCAAAAATTCCTTCTCAGCAAAGTAAAAAATATAATATATATATATATATATATATATATATATATAATATCATATCCAATGTCCTCTCAAAGGGAAAAAATCTTGTTCAAGGCCCAACAAAAAATAAAAGTTTTCACTTGTTCGTAGTTGGTTTTACTTAAAAATTAAAATTTTATTTATAAAATAAGCTATACTGTTTAGTATGACTAAAAAGTTATTAATTTTTTTAAAGAAAAAAATATATATACACGTTTAAACACTTAACTTTTTTTGAAATAAAATTTTTGTAATACCTCCATTTAAAAAATTCAATTTTTCTCAACAAAACAAAACAAAAAAATTATGCTAATATTCAAAATATTATAATTTAAAAGTAAAAAATAGAAATATTTTAGATATTCCAATAAAAAATAAAAAAATAACTATAAAAAAATTATCACAAATAATTTAATTCTTTTCCTTTCTCTCTCTTAAAAAAAAAAAAAAGTCAATCCCCTTAAAAGTTTCTTAGATATCCCAAATTCAGTCTAAAACTCAATAAATTACCTTTTGCTTATAAGTTTATTAAAAAACACATCTTTATTCAAACGCCTATTAAATGGAATCATTTATTGTCCAAAGATCCTAATGGTAAAACTAGTAAACCTATTTTTTAGAAAAGAGGATGCAGAATCAGTGCCGTATCTAGGAACTAAACATGGGAAATACTTTTTAATAAAAAAACTTCAAATTTTACTTCAAAAATAATTTATAAAATATAAATTCATATATAATAAGATATAAAATACATTTCAATTAAATTTAACCCATTCAAACATAATGGGGGCATAACTTCAAAAATGCTAATGAAATTATTATTATTATTTTTAATAATCAAACACAACGAATTAACTTATACAGTAATTCATATTTTTACCAAAGTGTCTAAAAAAAATTAGGCACTTATAAAAACTTAAAAATACAGTTTTACGACATATTTGTATTCCTTTTTTTCTTTGTTATATTTCATTGTAGGGTATAAATATAATAGTAATTTTTTAAAAAAAATATAAAAGTGAGGGTGGACAAAAGCGTCGGGCCTAAGACCCAAACCAAACAGTCGGAACCCAAGACCCAAAAAGAAAGACCAGCCCAAAATAAACTTACCCAAGTACTCAAAAAAGTCCGGACCCACTATTATTCGGGCCCTGCTAGTCCAGCCCACCCCAGATAGGTTCAGCCTGGACCAGGTAAAGCCCATGTCGACCCCTCAATAGGAAAGATATTTCAATAAGATACCTTTCCCAATACGATTTTGATCAGATAAAAACGATAGAAACAAATCAGAATCAAATCATATCAAGATAGGAAACAAATCCTAACTGGTAGGAGGCAGAATCCTAGAAGGATTCAACCTCCATCAGTCTTGATCCATATATAAAGAGAAGCACCCCAAGCCACCAGGTGCACAATTCTTAAACCTAAACTCTTGCTTAGAAACCTCTCAGAGAGATATCTAACTTGAGCGTCGGAGTGCCTCTCGGTCATAACCGGCCGGTAGACGCTAATGGTGTTCTTGGTGGTTGTAGGAGTTCGGTGACGGAGCAAGGAGCATCTAGTGAGTTCGGCGGAGAAGAATTCGGCCCATATCCTGTTTGGGGTCATCAGTATTATGGCAGTTTACTTAGTCTTGATTGTCCCGAACAAGCCCAACCAGTTTGTACCGCACACAATTTGGCGCCGTCTGTGGAAAAGACGATCTCGAACCAACGGAATCATGAGCCACACTCCAACGAGATTCACTGAAAGCCGAACCTGGGATGATATTCCCCAGAGGTCTATTTCGGTTATTCCGGATAGGCCAAGGGCCCCTAGAGTCCCTTCAGAGGTTTGAAGACGAAGGGACGATGCCTCCCACATTGGGAGGCAGTTGCGCTACTCAACTACGAGTTCCAGAGGAGAAAGGCCTTCTCCCCCATCTGCAAGAGATAGAGGGAGATTGGAGGAGAGGTTGGCCAGGCGAGATAGGCTTATCAACAACCTAGAGGAGAGAATGGAGCAACGTGACAAAGAGATCGACAAGCTCAGGCGATTGATCCAGGATCAAGAGGCCCGAAGGGAGCCGCGTGTGAGGCAAAGAGAAAATCCTGAACAAAAGGAGACCGAGTGTAGTTCGGAGTCCTACAGCAAGAGTCACCCCCAGAGGCGAAGGCGCAGAGAACCAGAGGTGAGCTTGAGAAGTTCCAAAATTGTCAAAATGGAATCAGTTCGACCAAGCCATGAGAGGGTTGCTCGGGCAGAACTGGATCCAAAACAAGATCTACGTCTCTGGTTGGAAGAAAGGATGGACTCTCGGTTGTAGCACGGTGGTGGCTGAACAACCCGAGACGTGGCAAGAAGGGCCCTTGAACAAATCTCGGTCTCACCATTGGCCGAAGTCATAGAGAATGCTGATCCACCACGCAAGTTTTCTCCGCCCAAGTTTGAGATATATGATGGGAAGACGGATCTAGTCAGCCATGTTTGGCAATATAGACAGGCAATGGCGCTATGGGGCGGTAATGATGCGCTCTTTTGCCGCATGTTCCCATCTAGCCTAGGGGAGACAGCCCTCAGCTGGTTCCACAAGTTGCCACCACGGTCCATTATGAACTGGCAGCAACTGGCTGAATCCTTCACTGCTCGGTTCATAACCAACAGCAGACAACCGAGGAGCTTTGACATGCTACTGGCCTTACAAAAAAGTGATGGAGAGACAATTCGAGAGTACACACGGCGATACTGGGAGACCTACAACGAGATTGAGGATTGCACCGAGCAACTTGCTGTGGCGTCATTCAAGATCGGGCTACCTCCTCAGAGTCGTTTGAGGCAATCCCTCACCAAGAGGACCGTTTCCACAATGTCCGAACTGATGGTGAAAATAGAGGAACATGTGAAGGTGGAAAAAGATATAAGCCAAGCCGAGCAAAGTGTAGCCTCAGTCAACCAGCCTGAGAAAAGGGACAAAGGCCGAAATGACCAGAAGTTCAAGAAGCCATCCCAGAAAAAGAAGGAGTCAGCGGCTTACCAGGCCTTGCAAACAGTATTTAAAGAGCCCATGCATAAGCTCTTGGATCAGATCAAGGATAGTCCCTATTTCCAGTGGCCGCCGAAGCTGATGGGAGATCTGAACAGACGAGATCAAAAGAAGAAGTGTCACGATCACAGAGATCATGGCCACCTGACTGGAGAGTGCAGGACCTTCAAGAGACACTTGGAAGACTTGGTGCAAGTAGGGCATCTGCTTGAATTCGTTGATGCCGAAAAACTGCTCAGGAAGGAATGAACCGTGGAAAAGGCCAGAGGACTGAACAAGTAGTTCCTCCACTCGGCGTGGTAAAGATGATCCATGGCACAGCTGAGCCGATCACCCGAACTATGGTTCGACACCACGCTAGGACCATTGCACATGCCATGAAGGTGGCCGAGGTCAAGGGAATGAGGACATAAGGGGACTCCGGTCAAAGCCAGCCTAAGAGGGTCAGCTTCTCGGAGGAAGACCTTGAAGGAATTCATCGACCTCACAATGATGCCTTGCTTCTAACACTACGCATTGCCAACTACGATGTGATACGTGTGCTAGTAGACCAAAGGAGTTCGGTGGACATCAGGTACTATAGCCTGTTTCAGAAATTGGGACTGAAAGACTCAGCGCTCAAAAAATGTATGACTCCCCTGATCGGCATTGGTAGGGACCCAGTATGGCCGGTTGGCAGGATTTTCGTACCAGTAAAAGCAGGCCCTGCAACTATAAGGCCGGTTCCCGGAGGTGAAGACTGTAGAAGTGGAAGATAGCCCAACAATCTTCGACTGCAGCCGAACAACTGAGGAGAAAGTGGTAGAGGACCTAAAGAAAGTTGTCAGTAGCCCAGAGGACCCAGATCGGTTCTTTTTGCTCGGAACAACCATGGCCGAGCAAGAGGAGACCGAACTGGTTAAATTCTTAAAGGATCACAAGGAGGTCTTTGCGTGGACGCCATATGAAATGCCGGGGATAGATCCCGAAGTAATCAACCACCGGCTAAACGTGGATCCCCAGAGGAAGCCAGTAGTACAGAAACCCAGAAAGTCAACCCCACACCATGTGGACGCTGTAGTTGAGGAGGTCCAGAAGCTGAAGGAAGCAGAAGCTATCAAGAAAGTCCACTACCTAACCTGGTTGGCAAACACCGTGGTAGTCAAGAAGAAGGATGAAAAGTGGCGAGTCTGTGTTGACTTCACTGATCTCAATAAATCTTGCCCTAAAGACTGCTTTCCTCTGTCCCGAATAGATCAGCTCGTCGATTCAACAATAGGGCATGAGAGGATGAGTTTCCTAGATGCCTATAGAGAATACCACCAAATTGCCATGAATCCCCTAGACATGGAAAAGACAGCATTTATCACTCATCGAGGAATTTACTGCTACAAGGTAATGCCATTCGGATTGATGAATGCTGGAACCACTTATCAAAGACTTGCAACAAAGATGTTCGCCGACTTGATCGGTAAAACGATGGACGTCTACATAGATGGCATGGTTGTGAATACCAAGCACCCGAACAAGCACCTTGAAGATCAGAGAAGGACATTCGAAATCCTCAAGGATTACAAATTAAGGCTTAATGCCTCCAAGTGTGCTTTTGGAGTCAATTCAGGGAAATTCCTTGGTTTCTTGGTCACTCACAGGGGAATAGAGGTAAACCCCGAACAAATCTCAGCCATTTAGAGTTTGAGAAGCCCACAGAGTTTGAAGGAGGTCCAGAAGCTCACCAGGATGGCCGCTGCACTCAACCGATTCATTAGTCGAGCATCCGACCGGTGTTACCCTTTCTTTAAAGCAATGAAAAGGGCTAACCAGTTCAAGTGGGATGAAGAAAGTGAGGGAGCCCTAGCCGAACTAAAGCAGTACCTCTCGTCTTTCCAGCCAAAGACCTCTCTCCACTTACAAGCCCGTGGCCCTTTGCCTAGTGGGGATATGACATAGTGGGCCCTTTCCCAAAGGCCACAGGCACCAGGAAATATCTCCTCGTCACCACGGACTACTTCACAAAGTGGGTGGAGGCCGAGCCCTTGGCCAACATCAGAGATGTTGATGTAAAAAATTTCACATGGAAGAACATCATCACTCGGTTCGGCATTGTCCAAGCAATTATCTCTGACAACGGCACTCAGTTTGACAGTTCCCTATTTAAGAATTTTTGTTCGGGGCTTGAGGTCAAGAATTATCTCTACCTCGACGTACCCTCAAAGTAATGGGCAGGCAGAGGCTACCAACTAGACCATCATCGACGGGTTAAAGAAGAGGCTGAATGCCGCTAAAGAAAGATGGGTCGAAGAACTGCCCTAAGTTCTGTGGACTTACCGAACTTCTCCAAGGAGGTCCACGGGTGAAACCCCCCTTTTTCCTAGCCTATGGGAAAGAGGCGGTTATACCACTGGAGGTCAGATTACTGATAATACGAACAGATGTCAGTACTCTCGGAGCAAATGATAACGCACTAGTCTTGGACCTTGATTTAGCCGAAGAGCGTAGGACGATGGCCACCGTTAAACAGGCAGCCTACCAGCAAACCGTTGTCAAATGGTATAGTAAGAGGGTGAAACACCGTGAGTTCAGCTTAGGAGATCTGGTCCTGAGGAAGGTGCTAGTTGTAGACACCCCAATTTGGCCCCGCCTAATTTTAGGTGAATCCAATGATGAAAACAGCTAGAATAATGCTTCAGTTCGATCCTCGTGAAGTGATCCAAGCTCGGTATTTGAAACCAATTGTCAAAAACATAAAAACCAATGAAATAATGTCGAACCACCATTAACTTGTTACGCAAGTAATTCCAACATGGCGGCCTCCAACTCCAACATGGAGGCCGCCAACTCGAACATGGCGACCGCCAACTTGCATTATGGTGACCGCCAGTAGAAACTTCTGGAAGCTTCTTTTGATGTGGCGACCGCCATGTTCATACCTGGTGGCCGCCAACTCCAAAAACCCTAACGTCTCATAGAATATGTCAGAATCTCATTGGTGGAAGAATTCTATAAAATATCGTTCCTCTGGTATGTTTTCAGAAATAGAAAATTAGTGAGAGATTCAGTGAGAGAAGCTCTGCCGAGTTGCCGAGCAATTTCGAGTCCCGACACGGAACCCCTGTCGAAATATTGAGATCCGAACCTCCGATGCCTACATTAAAGCCTTGCTTGGATCACCACCCGAGGATTGGACCATTGGGGCACATTCTCGACTTGAGAATTCTCTGAAAATTTTGGTACCTTGTTTAGATCCCCGATCCTTCTAACTCTATTTTCTCTCTTTTGGAGTGATTGGGTTAAAATTCATTTTAATTTGTGTATTTCTTTCGTTTGAATAGTTTGCCTTACTTCTTACTTACTTTTCTTCATCTAGTTTAATCTTTTTTTTGCTTAGTTTACACTTTCACACTAAGTACATTATCTTTTTCTTTAATTAATTCATTAAATAAGTGCTAATATATTTTGGCAATTACAACTTACAATTTTGTTAATTGTTATCATCAATGCACTAACATTCATATAAATATAATTGTTAATATTATATTCATATTTTCTAATAATTGCTTGGTTATTCTTTATTTTCTTTTTATTTAGTTTTCTTTTATTCTAATGTTAGTTTAATTTCTTTTAGTATTTTTTTTTCTTTTTATATTTCTAGCATTTATCTTTTTGAAATAGTTAGTTTAATGTAGTCTTTTAATATTCTAGCATTTATTCTTTTTTTTCATTTTAGTTTGTTTAATTTCTTTTTATTAATACTTTATTTAATTTCTATTTTTCTTCTTATAACATTAATACTAATGTTCTATTTTATTTTCTTTTAGTTAAATATTTCTTTTTTAGCTTTTATTTTTATTATTATTATTTTTTAATAATAATGTTGTTCTCCTATCTAACATTTTGTTAATGAACTTTAAATTTTTTTATAATTTTCTATTTTCTTATCTTTCTCTTCTAGTGATTAGTTTAATTGTTTTTTGTTAGTATTTCTTTTAATGTTAGTTTTTATTTTTCTTTTAAAAATTTTAATTTTTTTTCTTTTCCTATAACTTTATTTTTCTTTTATAACATGTACTTTATTTTTATTCTTTTATTTTGTTGGTCCCAAAAATCACAAAAAGTCATTTAAACTAGATTTCTTTCCTAAGAGTAATTTTTTTCTCTTTCTTTTCTTTTTATTTTCTTCTATTTCTTTTAAAAGAATGAAAAAATGTATAGTTAGTTTGTTCTTTTGTTAATAAGCATTTTTTAACATTTTTTATTTTAGCATATGTTTTTTTTGTAACTATCTTATAGGATTCTTTTTTTAAGCATCTTTTATTTTGTATTTCACATTTCTTTACTAATTCACCATGTTAATGTTAGTGCATGTTTTAATTTTTTTATTTGAAAGTATGTTTAGGATAATTTAATTTATCTTTTGTAACAATCGATATTAAGATAATTTTAGTATGTTTGTTTTTTTCTTTTATGAAAATCGTGATAGTTAATTTATTTTTATAAAATCGCATGAGTGAGTGCTCTATGTATAATTTAGCTAATAATTGTATACCTTAGAATTTAGGATTTTATCTCTTTATTTGTTCTAATTTGGAATGTTATGTATTTTTTATATTTGATTTTGGATGTTTTTTCTGTGTCCCTACTTTCTTTATTTGCATGCATTTGACAAATTTTATAAACAACGAATGATGATTATTATTGGCCAACCTTTTGATTGGGCGAACGAGGTGCCTAACACTTTTTTCGATTCGTACCTTAACCCCTAAACCATTTTCTACGGTTAACGATTTCAAGATCAGTAGGAATTTTTTTATTTATCTGAGTTTTTTTCAAAATTAAGTGGCGACTCCATTTCAATAAAAAGGGTTTTCAAAATTTGATTTTCAAGGTGTTAAAATATTATTTTAAAAACATCTTTTGAATTCCTTATTTTTGAACTTTTTTTAAAATGGTCGATAAATCTCAACGCCATAGTATTTTAGGGCGACTCCGCTGGGACTAGTTTTTAAAATCAAATAAGAGGGCTAAATTTGAAAACAACATTGGTTCTTAACAAAATTTCTCATTTACATTTTCGCATGCATATGCATTATTCTTCAAAAACCCCCTGCCTGGTCGACTTGATGCATTATTCTTAACAACAATCCGTTTCGGGAATTGTTGGAAAAACGGGCAACCCTTGCTAAATGTACGCTATCATAGGTGTAGTAAAAGAGTTTGGGTGTACTATTTGACCATGTTCTGCATGAAAGGTATATACCCGGCTCTATTCAGAAAGTACATTTTTTAATTGATCAAAATCAGCCTTTCGCATATTGTGAACTTAGAACTCTCCATTATGTGATGATAACCCTAGTAGGACTATGTATTTTTCTTCATTATATGTTTTCTTTGTATATTGTTAGGAATGTGTTGATCAAGTTTAGGCTAGTACTTTCTCCGAGTTCGACCCAAGTTTTCTGTTATTCTTTGCTTAGGCTAACTTTTTATTCGGGTTTTTACCCAGATTTTGTGTTTTTACCACATTCGATTTTTCTTACCGTAGTTTTCTTTCCGGGGTCAAGCATGTGTTTTGTTTTAATACTTTTAGAGAGGTTTCTTTCCCCTCAGAGATCTTCCCGTGTCATTGGTTTCCCATTTTTTCTGGCATAGACTCGTTTCTTTCAAACCCTTGTCGTACCCATGAGGGTTATTTCCCTACCGTCATGCTGCCCATTTTTTCTTAGAATGTTTAGGTCAAATCAGTCCGGTCAACGTAACTCTATTTTCCTATCGAAGTGCTATATGTTTCCATGTCTTAGATGAGCTTTTCCTCTACAATTTAGTTATTTTTTCTTCTTAACTGTCTTTCTAGTTTTCGGGTTATCTTGTTATGCCGTCGACACGAGCCCAACAGGGGCATCGTTTCAGTCTCTGTGTTTATCTGCTCATGATTCACTATTTTGTGAATCCGAGATATTGGTTACCTTTTGTCAGAATATTTGCCCAGGAAGTATTTGATGCTGGTTATTCTGCTTTTGAGATCAAAGTTTCTCAGTGAGTTTACCATTGGGCCGAGAAGAGTATAGTTAACACACGTATGGGTGAGGTCAGGATCGAGCAGACTTTGTAGGGTATTTGAACAGCTAACTGAGTCAGCTGAAATGGCAAAAAATGAAAAGAACTTGACAGCTCTGATGAGGGTGATCATTGATATATAGAGAGCCGTAGAACAACAGACCCAGGTTCAAATGCAATATCAGGCGCAAATCCAGGTGATTCAAGCCCGTATGCCTATTGTGAATGGACAGCCAGATGACACAAATGAGAACGCCGAGGACTTTTGGGACGATAATCAGGCACAGGATGCACCACAAGTTGCTATACCACCTCAGGTTCCCCGCCCAGTGGTGGTAGAAGAAGAGATTACTGCTCAATCTAGGGAATCCGCACTGGCGGAGAAGATTGACAGAATGGAGAAAGTACTAAGAAAGGCAAAAGGAGTAGAAGACTACATGCTGGATGTAGGCGGTTTATGCCTGTTCCCATATGCAAAACTGCCAAAAAAGTTCAAAATACCAGAGGTGGAGAAGTTCGACGGCACTAGAGATCCCCGCATTCATCTGAGAATATATGTCGAAACCTTGTCTCCCATGGGGATCGATATCCAACTTAAGGCTCAGTTATTCCACCGATTATTTTCTGGGGCAGCACAAAGATGGTTCCTCTCTTTGGAAGTGGATAAGACTAGAACCTGGGAAGATATTGCCATTACATTTATCAGTCAATATAATTACAATGTCTAGCTAGATGTAACCACTCGGGAGCTAGAGACCACTCGTCAAGAAAGCAAAGAGTCATTTGTGAACTTTCTGACCAGGTGGAGGGGAAAGGTAGCTAAAATGACAAATCGACCAACAAAAAAGGAACATGTGAGAATTCTAGTCAAGAATCTCCAATCTTCTCTGAAGTGTTATTTGATCACACTGCCGCTCACCACATTCGAGCAGTTGTTTGATGCTGGGGTTTAGATAGAAGATGCAATCTAATCTGGTGATATCAAGGAGGCTGAGCTGAGCGAAAAGTCAAAAAGACCTTACCCATCCAACAACCAAAACCATATCACCTCTTCCACTAACCCTGCATCTCGCTCTAACGAGGTGAATTTGCTAAACCCCCAATCAGATCGAACAAAATTTTCACCTTCATCACTTCCTCCCAGAAACGACCAGTCGTCGCAGCTAAAAGTGCCAATGAGAGTTTTTACTCCCTTTAATATGTCCCTGTCCATGGTCCTAAATCGACTTGTAGAGAAAGGGCTGATAAAGTTTCTTGATCTAATGCCGCCTCCTAACCCTTTACCGCTACGCTACGATCCCACCATATATTGCTCATACCACCAGAGCCCTGGACACCCAACCAACAACAGTCTGAAACTCCGCCATGACATTCAGGATCTCATTGACAATAAGGTAATTTCACCTCCATCTGCACCGAATGTCACAGCTGATTTTTAAATTCTTGTATTTTGCATGATTCAAGTCTCGAGTCAAGTTAGAGTTTTGTAAGTTTCTACTTTGTTTTGATCAATTGGATGTCGAGTTCGACGGCACATATGTCTGTGCACCCTCTTTTTTTGCTTTCGATTTTGTAATTTCTGCTCTCTTTAATATCAATGAAATAAACGAAGATTTTGATTATTCTGCGTTGCTTTATTTATTTTGTACGCTTTCTAATAATTTTCGATTCGAAGGGATATTCCAAAAGAATTAAAAGTTTTAATAAAAAAAGAGAAATAGAAATGCATACCCAACCAATAATTGAACAAATTTTGTCAATAAATCTGGGTAACAAAATTAATCCACAAATTGTTCAAGTTGATTTTTCTTTTTTTTTTTTAGTTGAACGTGAACAATCAAAGACATTTTTGCATGATCATAGGAGGATATGCTCAGAATTGATCCCGATATTTTTTAATACCACATCCCATTGTATTCCGGTGCCAAACTGGTCAAATAGAAATTGAGAAGGATACGGTCAGAATGGGCTCTGAAAATCAAAAAATAAGTCACCAAGTAGATCAACGCAGAATTTCTTATGGTAACCAAGTATTCGAAGCAGGTAGCCAACATTGTGCTGGTCTTGAAGAAGGATGGATGCATCAGAGTCTGTGTGAATTTTTAGAATCTCAGCCAGGCTAGTCTTAAGGACGACTTTTATCGCGCATTGACGTGTTGGTAGATAGCACAGCGGGGGACGTTCTTTTATCATTTATGGTTGGCTTCTTCAGATACAATCAGATCTTAGTGGACCTAAAAAAATAGAGAAAAGATGACATTTATTACATTGTGGGGCACATACTGTTACCGCGTGACGCCATTCGATTTGAAGGATACTAGGGCAACCTATCAAAAGGCTGCAACTATCTTATTGCATGGCATGAAACACAAGAAAGTCGAAGTGTACGTAGACAATATGATTGTGAAGTCCCAAGATCGAGACGACCATATCATAGTGTTGCAGAAATTCTTTGAAATGATCAAGAAGTATAAAACGCGGCTCAACCCCAAAAGAATGACAGAACAATTTGATGGAAGCGCTTCTCTTATTCGATGAAAGAAGATTACAAATCCTATTTCACATACAAGAATACCAAAGGAGGATAGCTCGAGTGTTCAATAAAAAAAATTTAAAACTCGAGACCTAAGAGAAAATGACTTGGCTCTTAAGAAAATCAAAACTCTTATTTTCGACCCAAGTTTAAGCTGAATTGGGCGAGACCGTATCTGATCAAGACTATAATGATGGGTGGTGCTGTAATCTTCATGGATTTAGATGGTAACCCATTCTCCACTCCAATTAACTTAGACCAGCTCAAAAAATAATAATAAAATACTATCATTGAGAGAAAAATAAAATAAAAAACTCGCTGAGTTAAAAATTGAAAAAGCGGCTCAAGCAAAAGCTAGAGCAGCCCGCAAGGCCAAAAATCCGAAATGGTGACCTTGACAAAAGTTACGGCATCACAAAAGGAGAGTGTTAATACTCGAGAGTAAACTGAACTCGAACTACGTTACAGCCTGATTCCACTTTTTGGAATACGTAGGCACCTTCTTTTACGAAGTTCGGCCACTTTCTTTGTTTTAGCCATCTTTGAATCCGAGTAATGATCAATGCAAATTTATTTTTGAGTTTTGATAATAAAATTGTTTAATTGCAAGAATTGAAAAACTTTAAATAATTGGGAATCTTTTTCAAAAAAACGTGGAGTTTTTATTATTTCAGCTACGATCACAATGTTTTGAAAATAAAAGACGGGCACGCAAATCCCAAATTCTAAACAAAAAAGAAAGTTACAAAATTGTAAAAGCAAAGCAAGTTTCTCAAATCTTTCTTCTCTTCGCTTCTTGTTCTTCTCCATCTTCTCAGTTTCTGCTATCTCTTTTTTGTACCAACCACGCCTTGTACTCCTCAGGGAGCTCAGTATGGGATAGCTTCTGCATCTCCATTAGTGAACAAGATGGTCAAGCCTCCTGATACTACACCAGAAATGGGGCCTAAAGGGAATATGAATACATACGACCTTGTACGCTGTGAAATATGATCTGACCTCAACTAAATTGCCTCATGATCCGATGGGGATAGAAGAGAGTGGACAGCTGTAGACCAATTAGCAAGACATTTGGATGGTCCATACTGGTCAAAGTCATAAAAGGGGATCCGCCACCAAGAGCACTGCCAAGTGATGTCTCTTCTAGTCACCGGAGAAAGATATTGTCTCCAAGCCACATTGGTAGTACATATCGAGTAAAAAGGATGACAGACAAAGGCAACAGCACTGTATCCTTTTGAACCCTATTTTTGTAAAAAATTTACCTTCTCAATCAGCCAGTTATGAGAAGAGAGAAAATAGGTAAGAATTCGAGAGAAATCAGCAAAATTAGAGAAGAGCGGTGAAAATCGAGAAACAAAAAAATCAGCAAAAGGAGAGAAAAGCAGAAAAAGAAGATATTTCAGTTTCACCTTGGAGAAGCAGAGGACTATTGACAAAAGACATGATTACACCCTGGTATATAACACTAGACCAATCAGGGTCTCGGTCAAAACTAGGGGCAGATAGTCTTTTTCTACCCTTATTTGCTCAGCAATGTCCTCCAAAATAATGCTAACTCGGCCATCATAGGAAATCAAAAGGCATTGGGCAAGCAGACATATGCACAGAACATAATGACATCGCAGCTAAAAGGGCACCAGTAGGACAAAATATGTGCCTAAGTGAATCCCCATGGATGAAGAAAGAAACCACTTGGCCAATCAGACCACAAGGGTGCTTTGGTATGAACTCCTGTGGGACGAGATTAAGAATGATGGCCTCTACAGTGGGGAATAACTCTTCAAAATCAAAGCAGAAAACATGAGCCTGTAGAATCCTAAAAGTTGTGTAGCAGCCCTAATAATGGTTCGTTGATCCAAGCCCTGGTGCGCCAGGTAAACTTCTTTCAAATTCTAGTCATATGCGAAGCGTTGTCTAAGTTCTATGTTCGAAAGATGACCCTTAGGTTCCCTAAGCTCTGGTGCGCCAGGTAAATCTTTCAAGCCCTAAAAGACTAGGCACTCTAAACCCTGGTGATGATCCTTAGGTTTTTCTTTAGGTTCTAGGATTTGTCTAGGTTCTAGGTTCCTGTGCGAGTGATGATCCTTAGGTTTTTCTCTAAACCCTAGTCCATAAGGTGTCTAGGTCCTAAGTTTGTAAGGTGTCGTAGGTTTTTTCCAAATCCTAGTCCATAAGGCATCTAGGTCTTAAGTCCAGAAGGTATCTTACGATTTCTCCAAACCCTAGTCCATAAGGCATCTAGGTCCTAAGTCCGTAACATGTCTTAGGTTTTCTCCAAACCCTAGTCCATAAGGCGTCTAGGTCCTAAGTCCGTAAGGTATCTTAGGTTTTCTTCAAACCCTAGTCCATAAGGTGTCTAGGTCCTAAGTCCATAAGGTATCTTAGGTTTTCTCTAAATCCTAGTCCATAAGGCGTCTAGGTCCTAAGTTCAGAAGGTGTCTTAGGATTTCTTCAAACCCTAGTCCATAAGGCGTTTAGGTCCTATGTCCGTAAGGTGTCTTAGATTTTCTCCAAACCCTAGTCTATAAGGCGTTTAGGTCCTAAGTCCGTAAGGTATGTTAGGTTTTCTTCAAACCCTAATCTATAAGGCGTCTAGGTCCTAAATCCATAAGGTGTCTTAGGTTTTCTCTAAACCCTAGTCCATAAAGCGTCTAGATCCTAAGTCCAGAAGATGTCTTAGGATTTCTTCAAACCCTAGTCCATAAGGTGTCTAGGTCCTAAGTTCGTAAGGTGTCTTAGGTTTTCTCCAAACCCAAGTCCATAAGCCGTCTTTGTCCTAAGTCCGTAAGGTGTCTTAGGTTTTCTTCAAACCCTAGTCCATAAAGCGTCTAGGTCCTAAGTCCATAAGGTGTCTTAGGCTTTCTCTAAACCCTAGTTCATAAGGCGTCTAGGTTCTAAGTCCAGAAGGTGTCTTACGATTTCTTCAAACCCTAGTCTACAAAGGCGTCTAGGTCCTAAGTTTAGAAAGTGTCTTCAAACCCTAGTTCATAAAGGCATCTAGGTCCTAAGTTCAGAAGGTATCTTAGGTTTTCTTCAAACCCTGGTCCATAAAGGCGTCTAGGTCATAACTTCAGAATGTGACTTAGGTTTTCTTCAAACCGTAGTTCATAATGCGCCTAGGTCCTAAGTTCAGAAGGCGTCTTATGTTTCCCAAGCCTTAATGTGCTAGACATCCTATGTTCCAAGCCCTGGTGCGCCAGGCAAATCTCTCAAAGCCCTAGTGCGCTGGTATCCGAGTTTTTAGGTTTTGATTCGACCTATTAATTCATGGTTATCCCTCATGGTAAAGATAGTTTTATGCCTTGACTTGGCTTTCAATTATTTTTATTTCACACCTCATCCCAAATTTAATTTGGGATCTCCCCGATAAGATTTACTTTAAGCCATACCTTGGCTTTCAATCTCGCTTCCGATAAATCTAATCCAAGTCATAACTCTATCCCGCACCTAGTCCTGAATTTTTAAAGTCTTAACTCGACCTATTAGTTTGATATTTTTTTTCGTCGATCCTTCTCATGACCCTAAACTGACTACTTGGTCCTTTTTATGATCCTAAACTGACTCGTCGATTCTCTTCATGACCCTAAACTGACTCGTCGGTCCTCCTCATGTCCTTACACTGACTCGTCTGTCCTCCGCATGATCTTAAACTGACTCGTGCTTGCATTACATTATACCTATCTGCATCATGTTAGCATTTATTCATGTTAGCATCCACATCATGTCTCTTATCATTACATCTTGGCATTTTGTCCCATGAACTACGTTCTGATTTGATCCCTAGCAAAAGGGGTATGCAGGCAGCTCGATAAAAATTCGAGTACGGCCAACATCATATGCATGCTTGTATGTTTGTGGCCAAAGATTTGCGGCTTGGTCAAATAGATGTTGTCTCTAGATATTTGATATAACTTGCTCCACGCGTTGCTACGCAAGTTATATAAAAGAGGGGCAACTATAAACACTCCAATTTGACCCCGCCTAATCTTAAGTGAATCCGATGATGAAAATAGCTGGAATAGTGATTCAGTTCGATTCTTGGAAAGTGATCCAAGATCGGTATTTGACATCAATTGTCAAAAACGTCAAAATCAATGAAATTATGTTGAACCACCAATAACTTGTTACGCAAGTAATTCCAACATGGCGGCCTCCAACTCCAACATGGCGGTCGCCAACTCGAATATGGCGACCGCCAACTTGCATTATGGTGACTACTAGTAGAACCTTCTAGAAGCTTCTTTTGATGTGGCGACCGCCATGTTCATACCTGGCGGCCGCCAACTCCAAAAACTCTGACGTGTCCCAGAATATGTCAGCATCTCATTGGTGGAAGAATTCTATAAATACCGCACCTCTGTTAAGTTTTCAGAGACAGAAAATTAGTGAGTGATTTAGTGAGAGAAGCTCTGCCGAGTTGCCAAGCAATTTCGAGTTTCGACGCCGAACTCCTGCCAAAATACCGAGATCCGAACCTCCGATGCCTACATTTAAGCCTTGCTTGGATCACCACGCGAGGATTAAATCATTGAGGCACATTTAAGCCTTGCTTCATTTTCTGTTTCTTTTCTTATAGTTTTATTTTTCTTTTATGACATGTACTTTATTTTTATTCTTTTATTTTGTTTAACTCAAAAATCACAAAAAAGTCATTTAAATTAGATTTCTTTCCTTAGAGTAATTTTCTTCTCTTTCTTTTCTTTTTATTTTTTTCTATTTCTTTTAAAAGAATTCAAAAATGGATAGTTAGTTTGTTCATTTGTTAATAAGTATTTTTTAACATTTTTCATCTTAGCATAAGCTTCTTTTGTAATTTTCTTTTAAGATTCTTTTTTTATGCATATTTTATTTTGTATTTCTCATTTCTTTACTAATTCACCATGTTAATGTTAGTGCATGTTTTAGTTTTTTTATTTGAAAGCATGTTTAGGATAGTTTAGTTTATCTTTTGCAACAATTTATGTTTAGATAATTTTAGTATGTTTGTTTTGTTCTTTTATGAAAATCATGATAGTTAGTTTATTTTTATAAAATTGCATGAGGAAGTGCTCCATGTATCATTTAGTTAGAAATTGCATGCCGTAGGACTTAGGATTTTATCCCTTTATTTGTTCTAATTTGGAGTGTTATGTAAATATATTATGTATTTTTCATATTTGATTTTGGATGTTCTCTCTTTATCTTTACTTTCTTTATTTGCATGCATTTGAGAAATTTTATAAAGAACCAATGATGATTAGTAGAAGCCAACCTTTTCGTTGGGCGAACGGGATGCGTAACACATTCCCTGATTCGTACCTTAGCCCCTGAACCCTTTTATCTGGTTAACGCTTTCAAGATCAGTAACTATTATTTTTTATTTTTCTTAGTTTTTTTCAAAAACTAAGTGGCGACTCCATTTTCAATAAAAGAGATTTTCAAAATTTGGTTTTCAAGGTGTTAAAATATTTTTTTTAAAAATATCTTTTGAATCCCTTATTTTTGAAACGTTTTCCAAAACAACCCCTAAATCCCAACGCCACAGTATTTTCTGGCGACTCTACTGGAGACTGATTTATAAAATCAAATAAGAGTGATAGACTTAAAAACATCATTGGTTCTTAATAAAATTACTCATTTGTATTTTCGCATGCATATGCATTGTTCTTCAACCCCCCTGCCTGGTTGATCTGATGTCCTGAACGTTAATCCGTTTGGGAATTGTTGGAAAAACGGGCAACCCTTACTGACTGTACACTATCATAGGTACAGTAAAAGAGTTTGGGCGTACTATTTGACCATGTTCTGCATGGGAGGTATATACCCGGCTCTATTCAGAAGGTACCATGTTCGTTTGACCAAAACTGGCCTTTTGCATATAGTGAACTTAGAACTCTCCATTAGGTGCTACTGACCTTAGTAGGATTATGTGTTTTCTTTATTGTATGTTTAGCTTGTGTATTGTTAGAATTATTTATCTGGATTAGGTTAGCTTTTCCTTCGGATTCTTGCTCGGGATTTGTTTTTCACCATATTTAGATTTTACACTGTAGTTTTTCTTCTCGAGGTCATACCGTGTTTTGTTTTGAAACTTTTAGGATAGTTTCTCTCTCCATTGGGGTCTTCCCGGGTTGTTAGTTTCTCCCTGTTGTTGTATTAGGCTCGTTTCCTTTGTGAGCTAGTCTTATTATCCTACCAGAGTGCTACTCTTTTTTCCCTAGAAATCTAGATCGAACCGATCTCTCGAGGGTTATAACTATTTTCCCTACCAGGGTTCTGTCCGTCTAGATAAACCTTCCTTCTAGAAGTTGGTTAATCTTCTCCTTAGTTGTCATCTCAGGTCATCCTATAGTTATGCTGGCAGCATGAGCCTGACATGGGCATCATTTCAGTCCCTGTGTTTATCTGCTCATGATTTGTTGTTTTGGGTATCTAAGATATTTGCTATCTGTTGTCAGAATGTTAGCCCAAGAAGTGTCTGATGCTGGTTATTCTGCTTTTAGGATCCAGGTTTCTAAGTGAGTTTACCATTGGGCCGAGAAGAGTACAATCAACACATGTTTGGGTGAGGTCAGGATCGGACAGACTTTGTAGGGTATTTGAACAGCTAACTTAGTCAGCTGAAATGGTAGAAAATGAAATGAACTTGAAAGCTCTGATGAGGGCGATCACTGATATACAGAGAGCCGTAGAATAGCAGACCCAGGCTTAAGTGCAATGTCAGGCACAGATCCGGGCGATTCAGGCCCGTATGCCTATTATGAATGGACAGATGCTTGACACAAATGAGAATGGCAAAGACTTCTAGGATGATAATCAGGCACAGGATGCACCACAAGTTGTTGTACCACCTCAGATTCCCCGCCCGATGGTGGTAAAAGAAGAGATTACTGCTCAGTCTAGGGAATCCGCGCTGGCGGAGAAGATTGATAGAATGGAGAAGGTACTGAGAAAGGAAAAAGAAATAGAAAAATACATGTTGGATGTAGGCAGTTTATGCCTGTTCCCAGATGCAAAACTGCCAAAAAAGTTCAAAATGCAAGAGATGGAGAAGTTCGACGGCACCGGAGATCCCCACATTCAACTGAGAATGTATGTCAAAACCTTATCCCCCATGGGGATCGATGGCTAGCTTAAGGCTAAGTTATTCCACCGATCACTTTCTGGGGCAGCACAAAGATGGTTCCTCTCTCTGGAAGTGGCTAGGACTAGAACTTGGGAAGATATAGCCATTGCATTCATCAGTCAATACAGTTGCAATGTCTAGCTAGATGTAACCACTCGGGAGCTAGAGACCACTCATCAAGAAAGCAAAGAGTCATTTGTAGATTTTCTGACCAGGTGGAGGGGAAAGACAGCTAAAATGACAAATCGACCAACAGAAAAAGAACATGTGAGGATTCTAGTCAAGAATCTCCAATCTCCTCTAAAGCATTATTTCTTTTATGTTAGCAATACCATGTTGTATGAAAGCTTATCCTGTTATGTTGCTTTCGTATGTAGTTATGTCCATGCAGGGAGGATGAGGCCGTGGTCGAGACCGTGGCCGTGGTTCTAACCGATGAGATGTTCCAATCCCAGATATTGGGGATGCTAATGCACCTTAAGGACCAGTTGATGGGGTAGATCTATTGTATGAGATGGTAGGCTCTATTCGGCAGCTAGCAGAGGCCGCGAGGGAAAGGAAGAGCGTACCAAAGTCGAGGGCAATGGACGTGATGTGTGAGTTTCACCGTCTGGACCCTCCTACCTTTTCTAGGGATCTCAACCCCACGGTAGCCACTGAATGACTGGAGTTGGTTACCAGGATCTTGGATACGCTTCAGATAAAGGAAGATGATTTGAGGGTTACATTCGCTGTCTTCCAGCTGAGAGGGAGTGCTCATACGTGGTGGAAGTTAGCCAGGACTACAGTAGGAGGCACTTGGGAGGCATTCACAAAGGTATTTCTGGAGAAATACTTTCGAGCAATTTTGAGAGATCGTTACAGAGAGGACTTCCTTTTCCTGACTCAGGGAACGATGTTAGTGATTCAGTATGAGGCTGAGTTCACTAACTTGTCCCAATTTACACAGGAGATTGTGCCTACTGATGAATTCCATGCGAAGAGGTTCAAACGGGGTTTGAGGCCAGCTATTCTAGATAAAGTGGCATCATTCAGGAAGCAAGTCTTCACAGAGTTGGTAGACATAGCCATGAAAGTGGAAGATACCCTGAATGAGACCCACCGGGGCAAGAGAGTAGGAGTCAGTAGGATGGGGGACATACGCAGTCTCAGGGGTAGAGGAGGAAGCGCCACAGGTCGTTTTGTCCAAGTTCCTATCCGGTAGGATAGTATCAGCCGCAGCTTTCTACACTTGCACCTTCAGTAGCCTCTACAAGAAAGCTGGAGCAGAGAGAGGTCATTTGTTATCGATGTCGACAGCCAAGGCATTGATCACCTGAGTACCCGCTGAAGGGCTAGGTTCAGAGTTCAGCACCTGCCCAGTCTCAGGGGAGAGGACCACCGATATGTTTCAAGTGTGGTCAGTCTGGGCACATCAGGAGGAACTGTCCCAGAGAAAGGAGCATTCAGAGTACAGCAGGAGCTCCAGCTGTTCCATCTGCTCAGGGACGACAGACATAGCAGCAGCCTAGAGCCCAGACATCTAGGTTTGTAGAGGGTGGTGCCTCAGTACAGTCTGGTAGATAGTCGACAGTTTAGGGCCATAGTGGACATGCCAGAGCATATGTTCTTGTTGACCCCAATTCTTCCAAAGCACCGATCGTGCCTGATGCTGCAGCTACCACATCTATGATCAGAGGTACTCTTCTTGTATATAGATCATGGGCCAGTGTTCTTATCGACACGGGAGCATCGCATTCATTTATCTCATCTTCTTTTGCATCCACATTGGAGTTGGAGACAGACTTGTTGGGTAGTGCATTGAGCGTAGAGACTAGAAACCTCAGTCAGTGGGAGTGTGATGCTAAGTCACGTTTGTAGATCTTGTGTGTCGGAGGTCACCGATCGTTGTTTAGAGTTTGACTTTATCACTCTAGACATGACCACGTTTGATGTCATCCTAGGAATGGACTAGCTGACCACCTATCGTGCCTTTATCGATTGTGATCGACGGAGGGTATCGATTTGTACACCGACGGGTGATTGCTTCTGTTTCTTGGGTGATAGGGATGAGGGTTTGGCGTCTGTGCCCGGTGTCGCTCGGAGTCAAAGGAATTCGAGTTTCCTCTTTTCAGCTCTCATGTTGGATGAGACGGATGGGGTCCGAGGAGAGTTAACCCCTGTAGTTTGTGACTATCCAGACATCTTTCTATTGATCTAGTTCCAGGAGCTACTCCAATATCTATGCCGTCTTATCATTTTGCACAAACTGAGTTGCGAGAACTCAAGGTACAGCTTCAAGAGTTACTTGATAGGGGTTTATACGCCTGAGTACTTTACCATGGGGAGCTCCTGCTCTTTTTGCTAAGAAGATGGATGGATCCTTGCGATTGTGTATCGACTACCGGAAGCTGAATTAGGTAACGATGAAGAACAAGTATCCAATGTCGAGGATTGACAATTTTTTTAACCAGTTGAAGGGATCGAGCTGTTTCTCGAAGACTGACTTGAGATCATGATACCACTAGCTGAGGATTAGGGATGAGGACATAGCGAAGACCACATTTTGGACTCGTTATGGTCACTATGAGTTTCTGGTCATGGCGTTCGGTCTGAAAAATGTTCATGCTACGTTTATGAGTTTGATGAATCGAACTTTTCATCCATATCTGGATAGTTTTGTAGTGGTGTTGATGGATGATATTCTTATCTATTCACTCACGAGGGAGGCACACGAGGGCCACCTACGTGTTGTTCTATAGACTTTGAGGGAGTATCGCTTGTATATGAAGTTCGAGAAATGTGAGTTTTGGATGTCCGAGGTGAGATTTCTTGAACACGTGGTGTTAACTGATGGAGTAGTTGTGGATCCGTCGAAGATGGATGCAGTGATGGATTTGGAGCAACCAAAGAACGTCTTTAAGATTCGTAGCTTTTTAGGTTTGGCAAGCTATTATCGACGGTTCGTGAAGGATTTTGCTAGACTTGCCGCGTCAATGACACGTCTTACGCGGAGAGGAGTTGTGTTTGTTTGGGGTGAGTCCTATGAGTCGGCATTCTAGGAGTTGAAGAGGAGATTGACTAGTCCACCTGTGCTGATTATTCCAGAGAGAGATTTGGGGTATACAATGTACTACAATGCATCACACAGCGGTTTAGGTTATGTTCTGATGCAGGGAGGTAAGGTCGTAGCCTATGGTTCTTGACAGTTGAAGATACATGAAAAGAACTATCCTACACATGACTTGGAGTTGGCAGTCGTGGTCTTTGCCTTGAAGAGATGGCATCACTATCTGTATGGTGAGCACTTTGAGGTTTTCTCCGATCACAAGAGTTTGAAATACTTGTTTTCGTAGAAAGACTTGAACTTACGCCAATAACGATGGAAGTAGTTATTGGAAGATTATGATTTTAACTTGCAGTACCATCTAGGGAAGGCCAATGTGGTGGCTGACGCTCTCAGTAGGAGATCTCATGAGTCGTTAGCTTCTATGGCTATACGTGAATGGGACATACTTGGAGAGATAGAAGAGTTTGATCTGTGTCTCGGGGAAACAGCGAGGGGTGCCACTTTATTTAAGATAGTTTCACAACCTGCGTTGATTGCACGGGTGCTAGAGGTCCAGCAGACGGATTAGGAGGCTCAGATGATACAAGACTAGGTTGCTAGTGGAGAGGATACAACGGGATGGGTTGTGAGTACAGATCAGGGTTTGAGATTGGCTGGGAGGTTGTTTGTACCTGAGGCATGCCATGTAGATATACTACACGAGTGCCATCACTCTTGCCTTATAGTGCATCCTGGAGGCACGAAGATGTATCATGGTCTGTGTCGTCAGTTCTGGTGGACGGGAATAAAGAGGGATGTACTTCAGTTTGTTTCTCGGTACCTCACCTATTAGTAGCTAAAGGCAGAACACCAAAGACCGGCAGGATTATTACAACCATTGCCTATATCTGAGTGGAAGTGGGAGAACGTTACGATAGATTTTGTATCAGGACTTCCTCGATCGCCGAAGGGACACGACGCTATATGGGTTGTGGTTGATAGGTTGATGAAATCTGCACACTTTCTCCCCATTCGTGTGAAGGATTCAGCAGACAGACTGAGTAGATTGTATGTTAGAGAGATAGTCCGATTACACGAAGTGCCGGTGTCTATTGTTTCTGACCGAGACCCGCGCTTTACTTTGCGCTTTTGGTAGAGTCTTTAGGAGACTTTGGGGATGAGTTTGATGTTCAGTACCACTTTTCACCCCCAGACGGATGGTCAGTTTGAGAGGACCATACAGATTTTGAAGGATATGTTGAGGGCCTGTGTACTTGATTTCAGGGGTTCTTAGGAAGATCATCTACCATTGGTAGAGTTTGCATATAATAACAGTTATCAGTCCAGTATAGGGATGGGACCGTATAAGGCTTTGTATGGTAGGCCGTGTAGGTCACCAGGGTATTAGACTGATGTAGGAGAGGCCACAGTCCTGGGACTCGACTTGGTTCGGGAGACAATTGAGAAGATTATAATGATTCGCCAACGCCTAGTGACAGCTCAAAGTCGCCAGAACAGTTATTCTGATCCGAGGAGGAGACCTTTAGAATTTGCACTTGGAGATCACGTATTTATAAAGGTCTTGCCACGTAGAGGTTTGATGAGGTTTGGCCATAGCGGGAAGCTATCACCGCGCTTTATTGGACCCTTTGAGATCCTGGAAAGGATTGGCGAGGTAGCATACCGTCTAGCTTTTCCACCTCAGTTGGCGTCTGTGCACAATGTATTCCACGTTTCTATGCTTCAGAGGTATGAGCCTGACCCTAGACATGTTCTGGATTAGGCCAAGTTGCGAGTTGATGAGGATGTCACCTATGAGGAGCGTCCAGTGAAGATTCTAGATACGAAGGAGCAAGTATTGAGAGGGAGAACAATTGCTTATGTCAAGGTCCTATGGCTTTATCACGGGGTTAAAGAAGCGATGTGGGAGCTTGAGTCTAGAGTTCGTGCTCGATACCCGGAATTGTTCACCATGTGACCTTGTAGTGAATTTCGGGGGCAAAATTCCCTAAGAGAGGGAGAGTTGTGAAACCCTGTTCCGTTTCATTTTTGTGATTATTCATATTCTACGTATTCATGTATACGTATGTGTCATAGAATAGCATGTTTATATGCATTTTAATGCATGATCGAGTTTAAATATGCATGCGGTGTTAGTTCTTAGGGTTGTTGAGAGTTATGGTGTGAATTTCAAAAATTTTAAAAAAATATATTTTACAGGCCTATAAATATCTGGCGTTAGATATTTTCAAAATATATTTTCAAAACTTCTCAACTAAGTTTTCTCCTTTTTCTCTCTACCTTCTCTCTAACTTCTCGGGGACTCGGAGCTCTATTTTCGACGATCTAACTGCCGATCCTTATTATTGGCACGATGGTCTATGCATTCATCTTGACAAAATTTTATTCTGGCAAAGCTCAGTTTTGCACGTAGATCGAGGCATCGAGTTTTTAACTCATCGAGGTAAGATCCTAAACTATATTGTCTTAAAGGGATACTACGTGTAATCGTGTTTAGTTTTATCGAGGTTTTGGGGTTAGGCTTGAGCGTGTGTATGTCTGAGGGTTTTGGATGGGAGTTTCGAGGCTTCCATTTGAGGTTTAGAGGTTGAAACCGTAGCTTAAAAACGATTTTTGGGCAAGGTCAGCCGACTAGATCTTGAAGATCAGTCGAATGGATCATGTTTTTGAGAGGTCAGTCGACTGGACCTGGGAGGTTAGTCGACTGACTTGCTTCTATTTCGGGTTTTTGGCTTTCCAGTGTGTTTTCAGTCGACTGGGGGCTGAGGGGCAGTCGATTAAGGATCTAGACAATTTTAAGACTTTGATGTTTTTGGGACTGGCTTTCCTCAAATGGTTTTTAGTCGATGGAATTACGAGGTCTCGTTGACCGAAACCTTGAAGAGGGGTGTTAGGCCTTTCACGTTTGGGATGTGTGGATATCTGTAAAGAGCATTGGGTGCTTCTTCCCTCGGTTGTGGTAATCCATAAAGAGCATTGGGTGCTTTATGGAGCATTGGGTGCTTCTTCTCTCGATTGTGGCAATTCGTAAAGAGCATTGGGCACTTCTTCCCCTGGTTTCAGCCCGTAAAGAGCTGGTTGCCCCTGTGTGTGGCTACATTGTTGTAACTTCGTATAGAACTTATCATTACCTAGCAAATTTTAAATGGTTTAGGGATAGGTAATGGGCAGGAGTCTATAGTTATTATCTTTGTCTTGAGTTGACAGAGTCGGTACATAAGATTCATTTTATCTTAGTTTTCCTCAATTCTGTGATCCGAGTGGAGAATAATATTTTATTACTGTTTTCCCTTAACTGTGGCACGTTATTTGCACAATTTGCAATGCACGGTTTTAAGGATGGAAAACCCTTTTTAGATTCATGTGGTAGAGTTAGTTCATACTATATGATTGCATATCATGCTTTACAGGTTTATAGTCTGTTGCTATTGGGCTTCGGCTCATGGTGTGGGATTTTGTGCAGGCCTTTTTCAGGTGTAGATCAGCATGTGGAGTTGACTTAGATGCCCGTGGTGGCGAAAGACTTGTTGTAGTTTTTCTTCCTTTTGAGACATGTAGTCTTACATGGGATGCATGTTTCTGAAGACGAGTTTTGTACGCCATGAGGCGATAAACTTTATGCATGTATGGAACTGTATATTTACTGTTTATGAGAGATAAACCTTGGGTACTCTTTTATCCAAATGCTATATTTTCGGGTTGATGGTTTGGCAACTGAAAATTTTATTTTCATAAACGGTGTTTTGGTGGGCTTTCACGTGACCCTCGAGTTTGGGGTGTGACACCATCCATCCGAGTCAAGGATCTAAACCTTGTTAAATCCTCGTTTCCAGTCAAAACTCCTGTTTAAACCCAAAAATGCCAATCCATCTGAATTCAAATTCCAATATTCAAATAAAAATCAATTTAAGCTCAATTACAAGAAAAATTCAAGTGCATGCAATACCATACGACATGATCGAACACGAATAAATTTTTTTTTGGCTTACCTCGAGGTTCTGAGAGGAAATGTGATCGGCACGACGCCGTAAAAGAACCTCTCGTTCCTCTACCACGTCAGGGATAGTAAACCTCTTCACCGCCGGCTTTTGGAGCCGATGAACCACCGAAACATACATTCTGGAATTGAAGATCCTCGGCATCCCTGGTACCCCCAGCAGTGGCTCCTCCTCACCGCCCAAGCCCCTAATGCTGCCTCCTCTGTCTTCGGCACTGCCACCATCGCCGATGCCTCGTCTAGCTGCACCACCTCCAATGCCACCATCGCCACCTCCGTTATCCTCCCTGACAAATCCAAAACCAAACCTCCCCATGAGAGTCGTAAATACCACCGAAACCAATTAAAGGAGAAACATGGTGACGAGAGAGATACGAGAGAGAGACAAGAGATACAAGAGATACAAGAGAGAGATGTGAGAGAGAATCGGGCAAGATGAGGAGAATAAGGAGAAGAAAGAAATTTGAAGCTTAGCGCGAATGAGTTTTTTTCGAACCAGCCTTGATGTATGACTATTATCAACCTCACGGCTATGAGGTTTCAAAGTTTTAAAACCTACAGCCGTTAGTATTTTCTCGAGGCCACAACATTTGGTTGACCAGGTCGCCATGTTTTCTCAAACGTTTCAACCGACCGTGACGTATACCCTCAGGCTGGAACTTAGCTAGGGTAACATAGTACAGGCCGCTAGCTTTGAAAAGAAATGGCCACCATGTTGTTATGCACCTTTACCATTTGAAACATCTTCGAATTATCCCGTTTGGTCTATGGATGTTTCAAAACCCTTTTTAGCCCCTCTTCTTTTTGAATGAATGCCCCTTTTTTGAGCCTAAGATAGTCCTCCTCATGACTTTAAACTGACTCACCAGTCCCCAATATAACCTAAAACCGTCCCTAGCACCTCCGGTCCTCCTTATGACCTTAAACTGACTCACTGGTCCCTGACATGACCTAAAATTGTCCCTAGTATCTCCGGTCCCCTTCATGACCTTAAACTGACCCATTGATCCCTGACATGACCTAAAATTATCCCTAGCACTTTTGGTCCTCCTCATGACCTTAAACTAACCCACCGGTCCCCAACATGACCTAAAACTGTTCCTAGCACCTCTGGTCCTTCTCATGACCTTAAATTGACTCACTGGTCCCTGACATGACCTAAAACTTTCCTAGCACCTTCGGTCCTCCTCATGATCTTAAACTGGCTCACCAGTCCCCGACATGACCTAAAACTATCCCTATCCCTTCCAATCCTCTTCATAACCTTAAACTGACATGCCAATCCTCACACGACCTAAAACCTTACCCCATTTATTCGGTCCTCGCACAACCTAAAAGTTTCCCCTTTCATCCTTCGGTCCTTGTCATGATCTTAAGCCTGTTTACATGTTCACATTTGCACCTAATCGCATCATATCATCTTTTCCACACATCATGATTAGATTGCTTGCATTATATGCATTGTCCCGCGAACTATGATTGGTATGATCCCTTACAACAGGGGTACGTAGGAAGCTCAATAGAGATTCGGGTTCGACCATGCCTTTCTGCATGTTTTGTTTGTGCCTAAGATTAGTGACTTGTTCGATCGGTTTATCTCTAGAGCTTTGACATTCACTTGCACCACGACCTACTGCAAGCTATGTCAAAGAGGGGTAACTGTAGATACCCCAATCTGACCAAGCCGAATCTTAGGCATTTGCCTCGAATGTGCCCTGATGACGAAAGAATGAGAAACAAGCTCAAAGATCCTCCTAAGCAAACAAAAACACAAAAGCCATCAAATGACCCAAGCCGTGACCTTCATTTCTAACGGTCACCACAAATTGATTCTCACCGCCACATTTTGATCTTGGCCGCTACTTTTTATGTAACGGCTATGAAATCTTGAAACCACAACATTTGGCTACCATAAATGTAGCAGTCTGTTCTGTAAAAAGCATAAACGTTACGGCCTGAACTATTAAAAAGCAAAAAGGTAATAGCCGTTATTATTATCACTTTTGGGACAGGTGGCAGCATCCCAGAGGGGATCTACCTTGCCTGTTTTGCCTATAAATAGACGCCATTTCCTAGCTAAAACAAGATAGAGTAGTTCCAGAGCACCCTTACTCTGCCAAAATCCATTCTCACCGAATATCCTATACTTCTTAAGCCATTTTTGTGTTCATGTTTGCCTTGGAGGAGTACCCGAAGCTTGTATTAGATTAGAGGCATCCAATCTTCATCCCAAGGGACCATTCGAGGTGGTTATACACACGAGGTAACCATAGGAACTACGATTTTTCTCTAAACCCTCATTTCGTTCCTCTAAGGGTGTTGTGGGTGAGGTTTTCTTCATTTTATTGATTATTTAGCATCATTTTCAATACAAGTATTGTTTATTCTAGTTTTTCTCCTTGCTAACAGTATTCTCGTAACTTTCTGTATCTATATTCGTTGCTGATTTCATTCTATTTTGAAACCCACAAGCACACTAAGCACATTTGAAGTTCTTTGAGGTTCACAGAATCACACAGCTGTGACCTTTTAATGACACAGCCATGTGGTTTCTTAAACTAATATTAACGGTTGTGAGGAATATATCCTAGCCGCCATCTTTTTAATCGAAAATAGCACTAGCCATGAGGTTTAATACCGAGCCATCATTTTTAGACCTATACACGGTACGTCCGTGTGGTTTATTTACCCAGGCCGTGACATACCTTTTAGGCTGAAGATGTAAGAAAAACACTTTCAAAACCTTCTATTGTTTATTCATGCCAAGCTCCATTTTCTTTTATACTTTTTTGTTTTGTTTCTTCCTTTCTGCAGCATAGCTTATTCTTTTAATGGCTTATAATCAATGGATCTAGCTCAAAATAGATGAGTTATGGTCTTTGTGTTTTGTTCCATCATTTGTCATGTATTCTGTTGACATGCAACACGATGGTCGCAACCTCTTTATGTCATGGCAGTGTGTTTTGTGAGTCCAATAGTGCAGGCCGCGCAATGGTTACAAATACCGCTAAGTTTGTTTCTATGATTGTCACGGCCGTCACATTTATTTGGCTACGGCCGTAAAATTTTGTGAGGCCAGTACATGAGAAATGTGTTTATCGTGCCCTATTACTCATTTTTGATATTATGTATGCTCTGTTTTGAGTCATTATTTGTACAGAGGATAAAGGATGGTGGACTTGGTCTAAGATCCACTGGTCATGGCCGCCATCCTACTTTTCCTACATGTTTGGGTCCCTTTTTTTGGTCCTTACTTCACATCCATACCCTTTTGGAACCATGAAAACTACATCCGCGACATTGTTTTGTCACGACCATGAGGTTTATTTACCCTTTTTGTCGCGGTAACTCTATATTTTGCACGACCACCACCTGTGTGACCTTTTATGTCACGGCCACGAGATTTCTTGCTATGGTCGTGTGCTTTATGCATATCTAGTAGCTTGAAACAGTAATCTAATATTTTCTATTTTGTTCTGTATAGTCTATTTATAGCATGTTAGAAACTGAAACTTTGCTGCAAGTCCCTTAGGCCTTTATTTGTTTATTTTCTTGCTCGCTTGCATATTTTTCGTTTTGCTTTGCTCAAACTATACATGTGACATATCTAAAAATAATAACCAAATAGCATGACCCTGAGAAGCGTAGTTAGGTTTTGTTTTGTTGTTTACTTTTGTTTGAACTCTCTTCAACCTTCCGTTCTGTATATGTTACCTTCAAAAAAATTTATAATAAGAACCAATATTGACAAAGTAGAGGCCAACCTCACAGTTGGGTGAGAAGGGTGCCTAACACCTTTTCTTCTCATACCTTAACCTCCGAACCCTCTTTTTCTCTGGTTATGCTTTTAAAAGACCCGCAGCCTTCTTTTGTTTTTCTTGATTTTTCTAAAAAACTAAGTGGCGACTCCATTTTGTTTCACAAATGCATTCGAATATCTTGGATTTTTTGTTTTATATAATAAAGGAATAGTCTTCCAAAAATAATGGATATCCAAAGCATTTTCTCTTCCCAATCTTTCCCAAAAATGCCTACAATTTCCAAGTGAGACTACTATTCTAATGGGTTAGTAAAAGTATTATGAGATTAAGAAACTAGTCCTCCCTCCATCTATAAAAGTGTATTTAGGGATTTTATCAATATACTAGAAATTTCATAGACAAAAAGAGGGTAAGAGAGAGAAATCATTATTCCATCATCATCTGAAGTTTGGTGTTCATGAAGCCAACAACGATAACGAATGCAAGTATGCTAATTTATTTTCTGCACTATGCTATAATATTTTGAAAATCATAACTGTACTAGATCTTGGCAAAATATTATTTTACACAATAGTCCCAGAGCAGCATATGATATTGTTTACACGGTGTTTCTATTCAATCACATAGTGTAAAATACTTCTATTTATAAAATATAGGGACACAATGGTGACACTTATATGCACAAAAAAATTCTTCTAAACATTCTATGTAGAAGTATGGGACAACACTCTTTCCAACAAGAGAGTGTCGTCTTTTATTCTTCAACATTTATTATAATCTACATGTACACACACGCGCGCGCACACACACACACACACACATATATATATACATATATAAAGTTTTGTGTTGTTATTTTCTAATAGTTTCTCCTTAGGATAAAAAGATAGGCTTATATATATGAAGCCACAGTTCCACCGACTTTCTCTACAACCTACTTTACTCAAGTTACTTTTACCACCAAAATCTAGCTAATACACAACTGGCATAACCAAAACAAACTAACTATTTCTAACACATCTTTGCAAACTGATGGGAGTTCTATAAGCATCAATTTGTTTTTCAATAACTTAAATTTACTAACAGTAAGATGTTTAGTCATTATATCAGCTGTTTGATCAACACAATGAATATGGAAAATTTGAACCTGACATTGATTAACCTTTTCATGAACAAAGTGAAAATCAACATTCACATGCTTTGTCATGGCATGAAAAACTTAATTAGAAGACAAAGCAATAGCTGAAAGATTATCACACCATAAAATGGGAATAGATGTTAATGGAATGGAAAGATCCTTGAAAAGTTGTTAATGAAAAGTTGTTGAACCCACAACAATTCAACCATATTGTCCACATCGTTAGCTAGAGCTTTATATTTAGCTTTTGTTTAAGAGTGAGCAACCGTGTGTCTCTTTTCTGCTAACCAAGATATCAAATTTGGTCCCATAAAAATGCAATATCCTCTAGTAAATTTTCTATCTAGTGAATCACATGCCCATTCCGAGTCTAAATAAGCTATTAATTGCATAGAGCCTTTAGAAAATTGAAGGCTATGATGAAGAGTCCCTTTTATATACCGATGTATCCTCTTGGCAACGACAAAATGACTAGTAAGAGGATTATGAAGATGTTGACAAATTAAATTAACTAGGAACACTATCTCAAGCCTTGTTAATGTTATGTATTGAAGGGATCTAACTATGCTTCTATAGAGCTCAAGATTATCAAATGGACTACCCTTTTGAGTATGTGATTTAAGAGAGGAATAAGAAGAACAAGGGAAACAATTTGACTATTGTAGGCAACATTGCCAAGATCTTTGTTTTTGCAAACGATTAATGGAAAAAATTAACTAGATGAGCAATCGCCAAAATGGGCTCCAGATAAAACTTTTGATGACGAACGATCAAAATAAAACCCGTGCATCCGAAGTTAGTTTAGAAGAATACCTTTTTACTGATCGAATCTTCAACTACGATTTGAATCCGAGTTGAAACTCCTATAAGATCTTCTATTGTATTTTCTTATGCGATTCCTGGATATAGTGTGGGCTATAATGCTCTGATAACTCGTACCGACAGTGTTGAAAATAGGGAGCTCGCAGTGAAAAAAAAAGGTTTTTGAATCGACGTTGTGACCGTAAAAAACGACGTATTCGATTTTCATAAAAAATGAAAACTATAATAATTTTAATAGTTTAATACCTCTATGAAACTTGTAGAAAAGTTTCAAGAAATCCTAAATATGTTAAAGACGACCTTGCAACTTTCTCACGTATGACCCGGACGCACTACAACGATCACGATGTGTGGGCACCGATGCCGATCGAAGTATTAGGGTTAGGGTTTGATTAATGAGTCTCCTTTTAATATAGAAGAATATATCAAAATTATATTAAATATATAGTCTCTTTTCTAAAAGGATCTAAAAAGATATATTTAACATAAATAATCAATCCCCTCATCACTTAGGGTCGGCCACTTAGGGAGTAAATCCTAGGTGTGCCAAATACCAAAATTGCCCCGCATTAATTTAATTTAATTCCCAAATGTCCACAGCGGCAAAATCGGCATTTGTTGAGAATGTATACTGAAAAGTCATGCTTTTTATGTATTTTATTCTAGATCCCTAGCATATTAATGAGAAACATTTGAGGTGATTTTTCATTCGTGGTTTCATATTTATATTTGTAATGAATGAATGCATAGTCCGTATATTCTGTATAGTATTTGACTCGGTGCATGCTACACGGAAGATCGGGTCAAAAGTTCTGACAGATTATATAGATAGGATCACAATCGCAATGGACCCAAATATTCCATTGGTACGATTGTAGTACATCATTATAGTAGCTAGTCTTGGCTAGGTCGAACGGATCGAATTCAGATTTTGGAAATTCGATGTTCGAGCTCGATATGTTAGTACACTTGGAGTGTAATGAGCGAGATCAACGAAATGATCGATTCTATACTGACTATATGAATTGATCCACATCCCGTATTATAATATACTGCACGAACTCTTAATTCCGAAGTAATTGATTAATTATGTTTCGATAATGTACAGTACTTTGAGTCATCAATGGTTGAGATTTTCTCCATAAGATCAACAATACCGATGAGTTGGATACTAGCGTTATTTGTCCGATGATTGATAATCAACTAACGAAAATCACGTCTGATTTAGGTTGAGGAGTTCCCCCTCGTGTGCTTTGCTTATAGGTTTGATTATGTTAAACCTGTACAGTGGATCTTCG